>JAQGBD010000046.1:0-62412 GCA_034698165.1 Punctoribates punctum
TGGTTGGCTCACATTCTTTATGATAGCAGCAGAAGAAAATTAATTATCCATTGGAAAAAGTTTTTACAGTGATTGGCGCTGGTAATAGAATTGTATCACTTTATTGAATGGTAAAATCTCTGCCATAATAAATTTCCTCGTAGATTAGTTCATCTAGGTGACAGTGGAAATATTAAATTCCTAGAGTATCAAGAATTAGAGGAGGACTGCCGCAAACCGGCAGTGGTGGGAGATCTCATTCGGGAATCGTCTGTAAAGACTTGCCTTCGTTTCAATACTGGATTGTGTTCTTCGATATCGACATCGCTTTTACCGAAGTATTGGTCAGAACTTACTTTTATGACACAAATGGATAACAAAACTAATAATGTTTTGAGAGAAATAAAAATCATTTTTATAGAAGTTTTTGAATATTGACTACAATTCTATCGGTTTTTAAATATTTAGTGATTTTTAAATTGTTTTCAAAAACAGTGAACAGAATCTCGAGTTTTGAAAATATGTTTTAATTACAGTCTTTTGTCAAAGAGTTTGCATATTATTAGACTTCAATAGACTTAAATAGAAATTCAAACTATTTGTTGAATGATTTGAAAAGTTGAGAGAAATATAGTTTTAATTCAAATATTTTTGATTTAAATGAAATATTGGATCTGTCGAAGTGTGTGCCCTCTATAGTGAGGGGTGAGTTAGTGAATATCCTATATAAGAATCTTTTTGAACTGTTCAAAGGCCGGGAGTAGAGAGCCTTCGATGACAGCGGTATTAAACATGTCGTCTAATTGTTCAATGAGTTTGGTTTCTTTCTTTGACTCCCGTCCGGGTCTGTCGTCCATAAGAATCGAATAGATTTGAGCCATTTTCGAGATGTCATTCTCGACCTCCTTTTTGAAGTTCCTGGGTGACGGATCTCTAAATTCATACTGTCCTTTAGCAACAAATGACATACCAAAGTCTGACCACTTGGCGACCCAAACCTTCTTTCCAAACCTGTCTCTCTTTTCGCGAAAGAGTAACACATTTCCAATGTGGACATCACTGTGTGTAATGTTTTTCAAGTGAAGGTATAGCATACCTGTGCGACAGACAGACAAAACAGAGATTAGTACTGATTTATGAATTATAAGACATTATGGGCACAGACTTACCTTTGAACATATCTTTGCCGATATTGATTCTGACCAAAGGCTTCATTTTTTCATTGTATTCCTCGAGCCAAGTGTCCAGATCTCCGCCCTCTGCGAAATCCATAATCATATAAACCCTTTCCGGTGATAGGAATTTCTTGGGTTCGTTTTTGGGTTGATTTTTGGGTTGGCTTTTGAATGGAAAAGACCTGACTTCTCCCATATTGATAATCATCCGAATGGAGACTATATTCCTGTGCGAAGCTGTTGTCAGAACCCATTTTTCTGTTTCAAACATCTGTCTCTGTATAAGAGTATCAGGGTCATCACTGTCTCCGAAGTCAACCACTTTAACCGCGAAACCATTGGTCCCGATATTCTTTGCCTGAAATACAAGGGATTAAATCAATTGGACTTAAGATTGAAGAATAAGTTTTTCTTACGTCTTGTCCGTAATATCCTTTGAAAACAACCCCAAAAGAGCCCTGTCCAATTTCGCCATCAGGGTATTCTATGATGAAACCAGTTCTTTTAAGGTGCGCCACATCTTGTTCAATGTTAGTGGGTGGTGCTATCGGTCCCTCTCCTTCTTCTGTGTCTAATTCCTCTGCTGTTTGATTGAAAACAGAATCCTCTAAATCGTCGATTCCCTCATCTGATGGATACGAATCATATCTGAAGTGTCCCCAAACAAAGTGAAGACCCGACATCTCTCCAACTGACGGACGAGACGAAGTCGATCTCTGTAGTCCAGAAGGACCGGCTCCGGATGTGGCGGGAAGGTATCGGCTAAGATCTTCGGATTCGGATAAATATCTTGGCACAGGAATGCCCTGATCACTGTCACTGTCATCATCTCCTTCGATAGGAAGCGCTTGGAATCGACTTCCGGCAGAAGTTCTTCGAGACATTCCTTACTTCGATTATATAGACTTCAGATATGATTTCAAACCTATTTATTATGTCTTTTAATACAAGTTTTAAATTTTGAAATCATTTTTAAAACTCAACACAATTGTTGGTATTTGGTTATAATGGATAGATTGAAGACTTAATTGTTGCTCGTTTACTAATTTAACTTTTATTCAATCTGAAATCTTATTCAAGGAAATGTTTTTCATCAAAAGTGAAACCCAGAAGACGTGGGAATTGTCTTTAAACTAATCATAGGTTTTAACAATAGAAAGAAAAATTGAAGAGTCTTATGATAATAGAAATCATAGCCTTCAGCGAACCCCTCATTTGTAAGACATCTTCCATTAGCTCTTTTTCTTCTTGAGATTCATTTGTGGCGTTTCTCTGCTTCAAAACAGAGCAGATAATTCGATACATATCCAGAATATTGTAGAAAAATCCTTCCAAAAACACTCTGATACGAAGGTTCTTGTACAGCTCTCTGTAATTTCGATGACGTACCGGAGTGCTAAACTGATACACTGGGATAGTACTGTTCGGATAACGGATATTGAATCCAATCGCTCTCAGAATCTTCATATCTTCGTCGATGTTCGGCGAGAGCTCATCCCATGGCATCTGAAGACGTGTAGAGCGGCCAACACTCAGGTCGAACATACCCTGCAAAGCGTCGAGTCTACCATCAGCCCCGTCATCACCAAATGGGTTTGGTTCTGCTCTATAATGATCCCACGCAAATTCAAGAACTGATGGAAGTGATGATGTCCGAGACTGAGCGCTCAATAATAGTGAGCTGGTATCAGGCCGCCTTCTCACAAATCTTCTTCGAGCTGGTGGCTCCGTGCTATTGGATGACATCTCCCTCGACTCACGAGTTCTGCTATTTTGAAAGTTCTCAGTCTGGCCAACGAATTTATTTCCGGAACAAGTTCTTCGAGACATTCCTTACTTCGATTATATAGACTTCAGATATGATTTCAGACCTATTTATGTCTTTCAATACAATTTTTATATTTTTAAATCATTTTTAAAACTTTCAATAACACAATTGTTGGTATTTCAAACGATCTTGGTTATAATGGATAGATTGAAGGCTCAATTGTTGCTCGTTTATTAACTTAAACAATATTTTTGAATAAATATTAAAACTTCAAAATTGTTTGAACTATATTTGAAGTAAGGAATGTCTCGAAGAACTTCTTCCGGAAATCGATTCGAAGGCCTTTTTCTTCAGGCCTCAGATAGCAGTGAGAGTGATGATGACCTCGCCCAATATGCCCCTGCAACTCCTGGTCCTGGTCAATCTAGAGTACAGGCCTCACAAATGAGAGGCAACCGCGACTCGTTTGAGAGCTTATTGAGTGGGGTCAGGCCTCGGCCATCACAAACAACGCCTTCCACTGCCAGCACTGGTCTAAGCGGTAGTCCTTATGGAATGGATTTACCTGAAGGCAGAGACATGAGTCTGGGCTCAATCGAAGAGCCATCAGTTCTTGAATTTGCGTGGGATCATTATAGAGCAGAACCAAACCCATTTGGTGATGACGGGGCTGATGGTGGACTCGACGCTTTGCAGGGTATGTTCGACCCGAGTGTTGGCCGCTCTACACGTCTTCAGATGCCATGGGATGAGCCCTCGCCGAACATCGACGAAGATATGAAGATTCTGAGAGGGATTGGATTCAATATAGATTACCCGAACGGTAAACTCGGGGAAGGCTATTATGGCCAAGTATTCAAAGGTCATTATGGAGTGGATGTAAGACAAACACAAAGTTATAAACAATTTTCCAAAATCTGATTTCTCTTGTATTTCAGGCAACGGATGTCCAAACCAATAGGTTTGCGGTTAAATTGACTGAAAACGGAGAGAAAGATGACGAGGAAACTCTTGAAAGAAGGGAAGGCTTCGAAACTGAAAAGTATATTCTGACCTCTGCCTCGCACAGGAATATTGTATCCATTCGAATGATCATCAATATGGGACGGATCAGGTCTTTCCCCTATAAAGAGGATCCCAACAAAACTTTCTTATCTCCCGACAGGCATTATATGGTTATGGATTTCGCTCACGGCGGAGATCTGGACACCTGGCTGGACAAGCAGGGTCGGTCCAAAATCCCGGCTTCAGTTAGACTCGATCTAATCAGAGGTCTATTCTTCGGTGGGTTAAGACATCATTTGTAAAAATTTATTTCTAATGTTTGCTTTGTTTACGGCCACAGGTCTGCTATATCTTCACTTGAGCAATATTGCCCATGGTGATGCTCACACAGGTAATGTACTCATCTTTTATGATGAAAATGAGGATCCGGTGGCCAAATGGGCCGACTTTGGTCTGGGATTCGTCGGAAGTGACAAAAGGTATCGATTTTTGAGACCAAAAGGTGATAATAACCTAATGTTTTCACTGGATATCGAGGGTATGTTTCGAGTGGTCGGCTCTGTTATGAATCAGAGAAATCAGAGGAATGAAACTCCAGAAGAAAAAGAGCTGATGGAAGATGTCTTAGAAATGAGAGGTTGGCTGAAGTCTATGAAACCTCTGATTCAAATTCAAAGACAATTCCCACGTCTTCTGGATTTCACTTTTGATGAAAAACATTTCCTTTGATTGAAAAAAGGTTTTGAATAAATATCAGAAGTAATTCAATAACTTTTGACTTTTATTCGTAAGTTTGAAACAATTGAATTCGAAAAGCATTTGAACATGATGATTCATTGATGAATGATAATTTCAATTTTTTACCACGATAACGTAGTTTATCGGAGTATATAAATTGCTCGTAGGGATGTCCCAGGCCCCCTCCCCCAACTCTACTAACAGGGGGACTTTAATAGACTTCGACGTCAATAGACTTTAGAAATTCAAAGCGTTAGACAAATGCCTTAAAATGTTTTACTTCTGCTGACAATTGACTCTATAATTAGTCAATAAATAAATTGCATTAAATGATAGAATTGTTTGAGAAATAACTTTTATTTTTGTAAAAGAGTAAAAAAAAAATTCATTCAGTGTTTGAAAAAAGAATTCAATTCTAATAAAATCAATAAAACTTAAAATAATTTGATTTAAAACGAATATCGGAAATAATTTTGACTGAAGTTCTACCTCACAATCCGGAGTCGTGTTGGTGAGAATGGAGACCCGGGTTTTCGTTAGAGTTGGCTTTCCTTATGAAGTCAGCAATTAGTGTAACCACTGCGAGACCTATAGCCACGATTCCCACTAAACCAATGACTATCATAGAGAACCAAAACCAAAAGTTTGACTCATATTCACAGGAATTCGTAGTCGAGACCAAACATAGTGTACTACAGGTGAAGGGCTCAGACGTATTGCTCATCGGTATAGTCGAAGGTATTGATTGATGTATTTGTCCGACGATTTTCACTGTTTGTCGGCTTTCATTACTGCTTTTGAAGGCGTCCCAGATTTCCACTCTTAGGTTATGGTCTATGCAATGGAACCGAATGGAGGAGTCGCAGAAATGACAGCCCAGCCCCACGTAAGTCATATTACAAAAATAACGAGACATAAGATTAGTCCGAATCCTTTCGATCCCCGCTTTTTCGGCAATAATTCCAGTGATGAAGGCGTCATCGATGAAAAGGATAGGATCTCTATATTCATCGATAGTTTTTAAGAGACGAGAGCTCACATTTTCGGCCATTACATAGAGAGGCCCGGGTGTATACCTCGGGTAATACGTTTTGTTGTAATATTTGTGAGGCATATACCACTTATCTGAAGGAAAACAATAATTATTTCGATTTAATTTCAAATACTATTCTCTCACTCGTCTTATTTCTGATGACAGCGCGAAGGTTGTCGTAGGGTTTCCCAACGATGCCATTCATTCCGTCTAAGTTGTTAACCAATTTGGTTGTGTCCACTAATATGTCGTCGTCGGTCTTAATTATATATTTAGCAGTTTTACACTTCCTTTCAATCCATCGAAGAATTGAAACCGCTTTCAGAGTCAGATTACGGTATGAGTCGATGAATGAGAACTGAATTATGTCTTTGTTTATATCCGACTCTTTTTTAATCTCTTCGTTGATGTTGGAGTCGGTGTTCAATGCGATCGCGAAATAGACACTAATATTAAGTCTCTTCATATCTTTAACCCACGTTTCTCTGGAGAGGACTCTTCTCCAGAAGTATTTGTCACTAATCTCTGCCGCCGAGTGAATGAATACTGCGATCGGGTGGAAATCATTACACGGCTGCGGATCTATTACTGGAGACTCTTTAGTTTTCTCCATTTCCTCTTTGCTTTTGATGATTCTACTCTTTTTCCAAACTATCATTTGTTGATTGTCTGCGAAGAGTTGTCTTTCTTCCAAAACTGGATTGTGTTCGTCGATATCGACATCGCTTTCACCGAAATGGTCTGAACTGACTTTTATGACACAAATGAATAATAAAACTACAAATGTCTTCAAATTAAAACCTTTGAGAGAAATAGAAATCATTTTTATAGAAGTTATTGAATATTGACTACAATTCTATCGGTTTCTCAAAATTTATTGATTTTTAAATTGTTTTCAAAAACAGTGAACAGAATCTCGAGATTTGAAAATATGTTTGAATTGCAGTCTTTTGTCAAAGAGTTTGAATATTATTAGACTTCAATAGACTTTTGAAATGATATTCTTCGACAGAAATAAAACTCATTTTTATATTAAATTTTTCGATAAAAACTAATAGACTATTATTCAAATTGAATTTCATTATTAAGTGAATGCTCTATGAATTCATACGAAAAATATTTCAATCAATTTTTAATTTGTTCTCAAATCCAATTATAAATTATTTAATGGCAATTGAAATGATATTAAAAACAAACATTTTATTGATTCTGTTCTTGCATTCATTAGAAGCAAGAACTGAGATATTCTGTGATTCTCCGATTGTTGAGAGCGCTGTCACTCTAGAAATGGAGACCTATCTGTTCCGCGACAATAACCTCTGGATTTTCAACCACTCGAACAGATCTGTGACTCCGAACTCAAAACTAATAAACGGTTTGATTAATGAAAATCTGATCCATTTATTGATATTTGAGTCGTTTTCACAGAGACTTTGAGAAATAGGTTCAAAGATATCTATAAAATCGATGCAATATTTTGGACACAAGTGTTAGTCAGAAACGAGATGGTGAAGAGGGTTGACCCCAACCGAAAGCTTCTCTATATCTTCAGTGGGGATTCATACCTAATCCTTAGCACCGAAATCTGTGGTAATGAAAGATGTTTTAAAGAAATAGATCCGGTCGACGACTTGCCATCAATACCAGGCAATATGTTCGCCATGGGCCATTTTATCGAAACATTGAATTTGCCGACCAAATTCGACGCCACCCTACGAGTGGAGGACACTCTTCTTCTATTTTATGGACAGAAAGTTCGTTACATCCAAATGAATCCAATCGAAGATTTGACTAAACACTGGCCGTCGGGTATTCACCAAAAACTTCAAACAATTTTCATTTTAATCCTTATTTTTGACGAACAGAGACTTACGAAGAGATTCCTTTTGGAGGAGAGCTCTCAAAGTTCGCCAGAATTGATGCCATATTTGAAATACCGATGAGTGAAGACATTGTGATAATCGGTGGATCAGATTTCTGTCAATTCAACAGAAATCAGATGAGATTCCAACCGATTCCAAGAAGTTTTCATATAAATGTGAATTATTTTAATTTGAATCGGATTTTAATAAAATCTTTTTTTCAGTGCCAAAGACTTGACACAAAATATCTGTTTTATTGTGAAACACCCCCAATAACCTCCAGCACAACCACCACAACCACGACTACAACCCCTATCACAACTTCTACGACAACAACAACTACTACTACTCCGACGACAACCACTACTTCGACGACAACCACTACTTCTTCGACGACAACCACCACTCCGACGACAACCACTACTTCGACGACAACCACTACGACGACAACTACCACCAGCCCACCGACAATAACCACTAGTCCTACCACTAACCCAACGAATACAAACCCTATTGTAGAAGAGACACAACCAAAGGATATGACAGAAGGGAATTCTCTTATCCCTATCACCACACCATCGACTCAATCGATGGAAACAACGGTAACCCCGGCCTTAAGTGCCGACACTTCAGGGAAAGATGACTACGATTTTATAATTATTATGACTGTCGTTGTCTTCACAGTTATAGCCTTATTAATAGTCGGTTCCATTGTATGCATCGCTTATTGTTTGTTCGCAAATAAGAGTCAAAGTATAGATATTTTTACTTTAATTCAAAATAGACTTTAATTTAGATTTATTAAAACAGAGGCGTTGGGAGGAATGGCTCAGGCATTGGGAGGGATTAACGAAGATCTCATAGAAACACAATCCATGTCTTCGGTAATCACAGTGGACTCAATATCGGGAGAACCCGTCAGATCCAGCAAATAATAAATTCAATATTATAGCCGAAAATCTCATTAATTACTTATAAACTAATAAAATTAAATTCAATATTATTTTCATTGAAATTCAATTCAAAAAATGATTCTTTAAAAATTCCCTTGGTATTGTATTAAGTTATCCTTATTTGCGATATGTTTTGCTCATGAATTTTAAATAATTAATGAGCTTGGTGCAAATTGAATTCCCATTATTGAGTGAATGCACTCAAAATTTATTACAAAATATTGCAAACAATTTATGATTTGATTTCTAAACGATTTTTAAATTCTATTTTTGGTTATTAAAAGTCAATTGAAATGTCTTTTAAAACAAGTCTTTTATTAATTTTGTTCTTACACTCATCGCAAGTGAAATCCGAAGTATTTTGCGATAACCCGACTGTTGATAACGCTCTCACTCTTGGAAATCAGACCTATTTGTTCCGCGACAACAACGTCTGGGTCTTCAAACATTCCGACGGATCTGTGACTCCGAACTCAAAGCAATTAAATGGTTTGAAAAAATGAAAACCCATTAGTGTTTTGATACCCCATTGTTTTCTTAGAAGTGTTTGAAACTGGAATTGTCGGAGACTTCCATAAAATTGATGTAATATTTACGACACAAATGCTTATCAGTGGTAATGATAAGAGAGAAGACCCCAACCGAAAGTTGATTTACATCTTAAGTGGCGATAAATATCTTTTGTATAAAAGCGTAATCTGTGGTAACGAGAGATGTATTAGGGTTTTAGACGCAGAGGACAAGGATGTACTTCCCGAGAGATGGTGGTTCAGGGGCGGACCCATAAATATCATAACTAATCAGTTTTCTGAGCGATTCGATACCGGCTTACGACTGGACGACACTCTTCTTCTATTTCATGGACAGAATATTCGGTTAATACAAATGAATGCAATCGGGAATATGACAAAACGTTGGCCGCCAGGTATTCATCAAAATTTCAAAACATTTTTCAATATAAATGAACTGAACTTAAAAACGATTGTATTTTATCCGAAAAACAGATGAAAAAGTAGACATTCCTTTTAATGGTTCGCTAACTAATTATCCCAAAATTGATGCCATATTTGAGATACCGATGACTCATGAGATTGTGGTAATTCATGGCACAGAATTCTGTCGGTTCCATAGAAATCAAATAGTGGTTAAACCCAACCCTTATGTCTATGTTTCTGTAATTTTGAAATTTTAAAAATCATTTCTAATTAAGACTTACTTTCAGTGCACGGAAACGGGTCACAACCGAATGCTCTTCAACTGTGACCGCCCTCCGGCAACTGAAACAACTACTTCAACGACCACCACCTCTACTACTACGACCCCTTCCCCTATCCCTACGACTTCAAAAGAGACAGAGCCAACAGGTGTCACTGAATCGAGTGCTGATCTCTCTTCCAGGACTACAAACACTGAATCAACTCATTTGACGGAAACCGGACCGTCGACTACAGGCTCTCCTGGTTTTGATGGCTACGATTTGATTATTATTATATCTGTGGTTATCCTTACGATTGCAGTCTTATTGATAATCGGATCGATTGTATGCATCGCTTATTGTTTGTCCACAAATGCCAACAGAAGTATAAAATCCTTCCTTTAATTTGAAGGTTTTCATTGATTTTTCAAAACAGAGGCGTTGGGAGGGGTGGCCAAAACATTAGGAGAAATGGAAATCGACAGTTTAGAGACACAATCGATGACATCGGTAGTCACTGTGGACTCACACACAGGAATCCCCATCCGATCAGACCAATGATAATTCAAATTCATTTCTTTTAAAACTTTTAATACAATAAATGAATTTGAAATTCAATTCTTAAGTGACGTCTATTGAAATTCTGGTACCAAGAATCAAAGTTTAATCAATTTTCATTCTAAAGGACTGAAATTACCAATACTTTAATTTTCTTCAAAATTTTTAATTGTTATGAAATTCATTAATTGTTTCAATTGTTTTATTATATTATTGAATGAGTGCTTAGAATCCGATTTGAATTTCCTTTGGTTTTGAAAAATGACTGAAATTATAGTTTATTTCGTTTATCTTTTATTCTGTGCCACAGTTTCTTGTCTTTCAAAGACAGAAATCAATGATTTGCATAAAAACATAACAAAACCGCCGACAGATCTTCAAATTGATATTTGGCTGAAATGGCGGAAAGACATCGACTCTTATAATGCTTTTGTTTGGGATTTAATGTCAGAAACGGCGAAGAATTTCGAGAATTTGACTCAAGTTTTAGACGAAATGAAACGAATCGGTGACACAATCGATGATAATCTGGAAATGCAGACAACATTAATACAAATTAGAGCCAAACAAATGATTGAATGGATGATTGAGTTTTATTCCTCGAGTTTAAGGATTGTATCCACTTATCAAACGTTTGAATTGGATTCTGTGCCACAACTGGAGAGGTTAAGGGGTATGAGTGGCGGTTCAATCGTTGACTTCATTGGAAACAGTTTGAAGAAATTCAGAACAATTAGGGATGAAATCAATGAATTGCGAACAGAGAGAGAAATGTGGAAAATATGGTCTTATGAAGAGCTTATGTTAGCGATTAAGGGTTTGGAAAGAGGAGAGGGTTACCCGGGTTGGATGATCAACTCATTCATGTCCGCAGAAGAGCGAAAACAGTTTGAAAAGTTTGGTCAGTGGGCGCCCACTCTTCACACAAGTCTTGTGATTCTTAAGAGATATTTGAAAAATACAGATATTATTGAATTTGAACACAATTTACATAAAATGATGAAAACCCGAAAAACTCGACACAAAAGCAATGAATTGAAAGAAAACGAAAATTTGTTTCGTTTCTTAACATTTATTTCGATTATTCTATATTTTAGTTATATTTTCTCAAAACTGTTTAGAATTTTAGACTTAAAGAAATTGAATAAAAAATAATTTTAAACATTGAATGACTTTTTCATTTCTAACAATTTTTGAGGTTTTCATTCATACCTTTCTGAACTTCACCCTGGTCAACAAAACAAAATTTGTCTCAATCCTTTTGAAAATACTGTGAAAATACTCTTTCAAAGTTAGCTAGGGTTTCTTATTCAACTTTAAACCACGAATATAAAAATATAAAAGATTTGAAGTGTTTCCTTATTATTCCAATAACCTCAACAAACTATCAAGTTAATTTTATTGTTGAATAGTCTGAAATCAGTCTGTTTTGAAAACCTTTAGTCAAAGAAATATATTTTTTTATCAAATACTTTATTCAATCATTTATTTGAAATTCTATTAACAATATATTTACAGAAAAAAGGGTTAAAGAGATTCGGATCACAAAAACAAATAAATAATATTTATATTTATAAAACATTTTCGACATTCGTTTCACTTCAAAAAAATTGTTTGAATACAAGTCTTTCATACGATTTGAATGTTTAAGCGATTTATTGGCAAAACTTATTTAATATTTTGTCCGCTGTTTTGCATTAAAATAACAGTGAATTTAGTGTCAAATATTTGGCATCACTTCATATATTGGGTGTTAAACGAGTTCTTCAAATAACTGTTTTGTAGTTAAAAAACGGGAATATTTAGCAATAAATTCGCCCAAAACGAGTCGTGTCTACAAATTCCAGGAATGACTGAAAAAGTTTATCAGCATTTATGGGCCAACGACTCATTTGTTTATGAATTGTTAGCTCCCTTTCCCCTCCGACTTCATGAAAGGCTAATGTATTTGATTTGACAGAATTCTCTTTCGACACATTATTCTTGAGACTCGTTTTCTGGCGAACATATTCTCCGCACAGAATATGTGTTTCCACTCTATGTGTGTGTAATTTAATCGGTCGTTATAGTGAGCTATAGTGAGCGCCACAACTAATCTGACAAAAAACTTTTTAAAACTCTATTCCAGAGCTACTCTTGAAGTTCACTTTCGTTTCTATGACTGTACTGAAGGGAAGGGCTGTGAGAAGAGCTCCAGTCATATATATTATCCGAAATATTCGCTTAATATCGCAGCTGTTGTTCACATATTTCTCTGTTTCGGCAAAAATCGTTTCATCAGTTTCTCGCAGTTATGCTTCGATTCAGTCCTTCTCTTCGCGTATTTATATCGATATATATTTCTGAAGCCATAAAACTTATGTCTCACTTCTTATGGCTTTGGAGACAAAGATTTTGCTCATATTCTCCGTTGGTTTCTATTCTTCTTCTTCTTCTCAGTCGTCCTCTTATTCTGTGCTGTCTGTCAGTCTCTAACACGACATCTCAATTCTGACGATAGGTTTCTAACGATTACTTCTCTCATTTCACTTGTTTTAGATTAGACTTGAGTACAGACGACAGAGTAGTTCATAAATGTTTAACAAATCACAAGATATGCTCCGAATTTCTTCTTTCTATTTAATAAACTTTCTTCGAATTCATTGGATTTTCAGTCATTCACTTTCTTATGCTTTCTTTTCTTCAAAGGTTTTGATAAATATTTTAAAAATTTCATGTTTTTGTCGACAGTTTTCCTTATTTGACGACAAGAAAAAAATCTTCTTCTGTTCGACACAACAAAAGACGATAACAAACAAAACATTCAAAAGAATGCATTGAATTCAGTCTTCAATTCTGTTGAAGAAAAGTTATGTTTGTTTTGCTCTTCTCTTATATACAATTCGTATATATTCTTATATATTAATAGCAGAGAAATAGTTTATTTATTTTGTTCTCATATTTTACGATTGTGTCCAAAATTTTTCACAAAACATCAATTCTGCGAAAGAATTGTTTGATTTCATTATTATTATATGTGTTTCGATGGCTTTCCTGTTGTTTGACTCCGAATTAGATGAGTATAAGACATATAAATATATTAATGGTTGGACTGATTTATCATTTATTCTTTGCTCTTATTTCTCATTCCTTTATATTCCTCTCCGTTTTCTTTTCTCTTCACTTCGTAAACGTTTATCACATAATCACTGAATGTATGCGCCGTTGAAGCGATCGTCAGCTCATAATAGAAATCGCTTTCATTAACCGTTGCTCTCCTCTATGGTTGTGCTCTATCGGGCCGGCCATCAAAGTTCGCCACATCAACGATGTTATACTCATTATCGTTATAAATAGCCACTGATATAAGTGTTGAAACTTTCCATTCAACCCAAACATTGTCGAAAAGCCTGAACATTGAGAGCACAGAATAAATGAAGAGAAAAAAAAATTGAGAACAGAACAGAAAAAACTCATTAATGAGAGGAAATGTGTCCTTAAAATTGAATTTTATTTAAGAAAAAGTGTCTCATTTTGAGAGTTTCCTTCGTTTGCCGTCAATTCAGGGCTGACTTCTCGTTAACGCCATTATTAGATAAGACATATAACGAGAAGTGGTGTCTAATTGTGTCAATACATACCTTTAGAGATGGAAAAACTGGCGACAGTGACGTTCACCGAAACCAATGCGTTGTCGATCCCTTTTGTGTTCATTACAACAAACAGTAGATCCCCGGCGTCTTCAGGCTTTACCGATGATATCTCGAAGGTTGACGTAAAACAATTCATTGAATCGCTTGTCTGTGAATTCAAATCAAAATTTCAATCAGAGATCGAAAGCAAAAAACATTTCAAAAGAAAAGTCAAACGAAAAAAGACAACAAAAATAGGAAAAAAGTTAATCAAAAGTATAGTAATGTTGTCATCGATTACACCATTTGGCGGAAAATTAAAGACAGAATTGTATTAAAATTTCAAAATAAGAGACCGAAAGCTATGATTTGGCGGAAAACAGATCTAAGGATTCTTATCATAAGAGAGAGAATTCATTGAATAAGAGTTAGTCTCAGGTTTTTCGACTGCACTGAACGCTTGGTTAACCCCTTTTGATAGGAAGTGAATTACATCTTCTAATGAGCTTCGAGTTTAATATTAGAGGAAAGGAGAGGAAGGGAAGAGCAATAATATGAATAGAATGGCTGACCATAATCAGTTCTCTGGTAATATATGGCCCAATAATCCTTTGAGGCATTATTGCTAAGTGTCTGTGAATCCAATAGACTTTCTTTGGTCGGGGAGAGCAGCAGAACCGGGCGGCTAATGATATTTGACTGCCAACCAGTGCCAGAACCGTGCGATTAATTGATTCTATAACCGGCTCTCCATTATTAATATGATTTCCGTTGCATTCTTTCTGTCGGTTCTGTATATTTCGTTCACTGTATTTGTGATTAACGCCTGAATTCATTATATTGGATGCGCTACTGATTGACGCTTCAAACGATTCTTTGGACGCTTCGTATGATTTCATGAGCGCCGCTTCGTTTGGTTCGCTTTCCGCTATCGACTCCTTATTTATTGTGTCGGCGCTCAGACGTGTTGGTGGTATGAAAGGCGACCGGAGTATGGGATCAATTTCTTGCAGCTCAGCTGAGGGGCAGACAAATCAAAATTAATATCAGAGACTAATCGATAAAATTATTCCACAATTTGCTACAGATTTCAATCGGGTTCTTAATTAGTGAGTTTTCAATCGATTTTTATCTTAATTAGAGTTAAGTCGGAATTAAAAAATCAATTAATTTTGGGATTTTGTAACAAAGATCACGATTTGAAACAGATTTCAACTTTTGATAATTGCTTTAATGAGTTTAGTCATAAGGAATGTCGACTTTTTCTCAGGTTATTAAAAGTTGTCATAAGTTTCAGTCGTTTTGAAGAAAAAAATAATTTGTTTTAATTCTCGAAAATTGACTCAATTTAGCGAAAGTCACGTATTTTTCGAGACTTTAATCATTAGATATAATATTTATTTTCGACTTTTAATACTTTGGAGGGACTAATGGCTGTGCGAATCACTTGACTTACAATGAGTGCGGACATTAAGATAGTATCCAAAGGAGGCGAAGTATCCGAACTCGTGCTGAGTCGTACACCGATACCAACCGGTGTCTGATCTGGAGATGTGCGAGAAATTCAACGTTCCGTCCCTTTCGGTCTCTAGTTGTGGAAGACTAGCATTTGATTGACTGTTGTCCGGATCCCTGTGCCAAATGGGACTACTCATAGGATTGGCATCAATTTCGCACTTTAACGAAGCGGACATTCCTTCTATTATTGGATATCCAAACCCTGGTTCACGAGTTATGGAGAATGCGGGCACGTCTTCAGGGCATCAGACGTAGCAATGGATGATTGAAGAGAAAGAGAAAAACAAATTAATTGAAATGAAATTCAAGTGAAATAAAAAGCAAAGACTCAGAGAATGAGAACACAAATTGAATTCCAGGAGAAAATTGATTTGAATTTTGCTTTAATTGAATTTAAAGGTGTATTCAATGTATTCATTGATTTTTTCGGCGAATTGAGTGAAAAAAATATAATTAGTTGTAAATCTTGTTCACAGAGTTATCTTTCACTTTTGGTTTTGTTTTTTGCTAAGTTTATTTGGTTTTCATTCGGAGGGAAAATTAGTGATTAGTTTAGGGGTTTCTGTGAATCGCAATGAATTAACTGATAAAACAATTTCAGTGATAACAACACCACCGCTGAAGAGGAATGAAATTTTTATTTGGTATTCGTGTGAAAACAGTGATATGAGCACCGAATTCAACACATTAGGGAAGATAGGGATGTGTTGAATAAGTCTGAGCTGAAAAAAATCATGTAATGAATTGTAGACTTTTATACGATTCGTGCCTTTCATAGCATTGTTTAGGATTTTATTCATATATTGTATTCTCAGAAAATTGTCGTTAATTCTCATTAACAGATAATTGCGTTTAATTTGTTTGGATATCAGATTGTTTTTGCTTATAATAGCACTGAATGGAAACAGCATAGGCTTTGATTGAAACGCAAAGCAGAACAAGAGGTGGTTACCATGTAATCGAGGGAAAGTAAAAAACGTTTTCAATTATATGAAGGTCTCGGAGCGTAATTGGAATTATTCGAACCCATGATTAGAATTTATTTGACTGATTATTGAGATTAAACTTACAAAGGATATTGAATGAGGCACTGACTGTGGCCGGATTGAGCCAGGACACATGAAATACTTGGCAAATGATCACTTTCTTGTGATAGTCTTGGCTGACGTTAAGTTTGATAACACTTATGGCCAGTGATATGTCCTCTTCAGCCGAGTATTCCATCAACAGTTTGCTGGTATGAGTGACGTTCTCGTGGGCCAAATACCAGAATATATGGCGCACAGGGGGTGAAGCGCCCCGAACTATACAGCTCAGGTTGATCTCTGTGTTCTCACGTATTGTGATTGTCGACTGATCTGTCAGTCGGTGACCATCGAACTCGATATAAGGCTCTTCGGGTATATCTGAGAATTTGATAAATTGGGTTAACTTTGAACTGAGTCCAGGAATAAGAGGAAAGAAACAAACAAATGATTAGTGACTCACTCGTGACAACTAATCTCATCACATGTGCCTTCTGTTTGACATTTCCCTGACTGTCTAATTCCCAACACTCCCAAACTCCTTCATCTATTTTGGCCACTCGATTGATGGTCAGTGCAGTCCATCCATCGTTAGAGATATTCCAATGCCTTCTCTGCGTTGCACTGAAATCCTGTTGTGTTTTGGAGACGAGAATATTGATATCAAAATCATATAAAACACATAAATATCTATAAATATAGTAATCAATATAACACCGAAAAAGTTACCAATATTTTTGTCGATCAATCATTTTCTCATTCACTCAAATATTCATAGATTACATCTCAGGAGAAGGAATGAGCAAGCTAAATCATTTATACGGAGAAGTTCTAAGAATTTTATTCGTTATTCCCAAGTCTTTGCATAAGGAATGGCTTAAGAATTGATGAACTACTTCCTCAGCCCTGAAAAAATAATGAGTCTGTCCAATAATGAGGCTTTTAGCATGCTTAAAATGCAGGAAGGAATTAGCCGATCACTCGAGCACCGGACTCAAACTCCCCCCTTGTCTGTCCCCATCAGATAATAATAATGTGTACCCAAAATACTAAATTCACTCATGAATTACAAAACTAATTCTCATATCTTTTGTTGAGTTTATATAAAAGAGCGAACCATTGATCGCAAAAACTGAATGTAATTTGAATTTTCAATAATCGGAAAGAGAATGGGATTTGGTTTTAATCCCAAACGAAATGAAGAGAACTTTTCGTCGATTTTGTGATTAGACTCGGAATCGACACAAAAGTGAATCAGATATTCGCTGATACGTTAAATACGGGTTAATGTGAGTCACTGTGAAAAACAGAGGACTGACTAAACACAGAATGAAATACTCAGTGATTCACTCATTCTATTATAGCACAGGTTATGTGTGGGTTACTGTCCATAGAACTCACCAAAAGAATTGGTTTCCCATTTTGAACCCATTGCACTGAACCACCCGGGGTTAGGCCAACAGAACACGGAATGTTGAGTCTATCTCCAGGATTAATCATCTTGGTAATCGCGTCGTTCACAGATGAATTATTAAATACATTATTATCTTTATCTCCTTTTCTACTGCTTTCGACAAAATCTATTATCAAACAGAATAACAAAAACATTAGTTTTTAGATTAGATTCTAAAGAATAGAAACGGTTTTCAAATATAATAAATAGTTTTCGTGAATCAAATTCTTTGTTTATCTTTGAATTAATGTTAAGTCTGTGTCGAAGACTGCAATTGTTTTTATGAGATAACCATTAGTATTGATATTCAGTGCGAAACACACGATAAGTATTTCTTGTTTTTTGTTGATGTTGTAAATAATTGTGTGAATCCATTAATCAATTATTATTCTGTCCGCTCAGCCTCTGTAACAAACAAACCTTAACTAATGATAAGGATCAGTAATCATAGTTAAAGGCACTGACAATTTGAGGCCCGGGCCAGGGCTTACTCTCCATGACTATAGTCTACTGACTGTACTGTCAAATCCCATTTCCTGTCTCTAAGTTAGCATATAATGGATTATATGGAGTGCCAAACACTATGCTCTTGGTATCAATCATTGGCCACAAAAATCAGTGAAAGTGCACTGACACCCATCTCACTCCTCTCTGGTATCGCATCCTTTTCTTTGGTTATTTACCGAAAGAAAAATATATATCTGTTCACCAAATCAGTGATGAATATTATGACTGACATATAATTCTTGTAACCAATTATTTGACATTTAATAGAATATCAGTCAAATAGCAACTCATGTATAGAGAAATGGAGTTTGTTTTTGATTAAATCAATGCCTTTCCTCTCCATTTGTGACAAATACAGTGACAACAGAATCAATGGATTGCAGGCATTGACAGCACAGAAGAAGTTCTTTAATTTCCAATTAGTTTTTGCCATAATTTTTCTCGTTTTCTATGAATCGCAAAACTTTTCGCCCAAAGGTTGTCAACGAAAGAGAAAGAGAAAAAAAAATTACGAATTCAACAGAAATTTTAGTGCATTTTAAGCAGAAAAATAGCTCAGCTCTGAAATAGCTCTCTATCACCAAATTTGCCATTTAATGGAAAGAACATTAAAACTGTGTGTTATCAGCAAATAATGAACAAAATAGAGAATAAAAATGCATTTTTATTATAGGAAATAATTTCAAAGATTAAATCGTCAATTATAATGAATGGCAGCCAATATTTCATAGACTAAGTCACTCATAGTCTCGTTGTATTTGTGACTCCAGTTCGCCATTCAGTGCCAACATTAGGCTCTGATTTTTCGGATCGAATAAACATCTTTTTTCTTGAGAAGTACCACTCCCTGAGTGCCCTCCAGAATAGGCTAAGCACTGAAAATGCGGACCAAACTGTCCGTCGGTGTGTAAGTGAGATAAAAAGGGAAAGTCTTTTCAAGGAGAGAGTCTTTTCTTGAGATTCAATTTAAAATTAAAAAGAGATAACTCTCTGAACGCAACAGAAAGAGAAAAAGCGATAAATTTTTGCGAAAATTGACATCAAATTAATCATTGCTTATGTTTTTTGTTTCTATGCCTTATCTGTAGTACTGAGGGCTCGGAATATATTAATTAATTCTGAAAATAATAAAATATTTATTGATATTAATTCACGCAATAAGAAAAATAAACAAATTGCTCGTTAAGTTTGAAATGAAAATTGTAGACATATTTCTCGATAAATATTAATGATTGGCAAAGAAAACACAAAAACGATATAACTTTCAATTAATATTCATAGAGTTTTGTCTATTGGGGGCCACTCTGAAGGCCTCGAAGATTGAAGTGAAGGAGAATTTTATGATTTTCCAGTTGAGTGACCAAATGGCAAAACAAGATGACTATCGATAAGCAATTAATTTCATGTTTGCTAATTCGTGTCAACGTTTGATCACTGATTTATTGATTATAGTTTACAACGAAAAGCCTTTTAGCTCGGAATCAGTCGTTTCTCTGCACTCAAATCAAAGTCTAAAACAAGATCTTCGCCTTTAATTAGATATGTTTGACCTGAAGAGTGAAGAGCCAGGAATAAAAATTATTCGCTTTTCTCACAGCTTGAGGCAAATTATCAGTGATTTCGGTGAACAACAAAAAAATCGATTTTAAAAATAGTAAAAAAAAGTTTTTTCTTCCCTTCTTTAAGACTTCTTATCATATACTCTGTATTCAAGTTTTTGTTGGGTTCGAAGCGATGCGTAAATAATCGAGTATTGAATTGATTGCCAGAAATCTATTTCAATCAATTACTTCGCTGTGATATCAAACAGGGTTTGGAAGAAAACTCTGTGATGTTTCTGATCGGATGCGAACCCAGAATGGAAGGGGAGAGCCATCGAAAAAATTGAAAAATTAAATTTTGAAAAATTGAACTTTAATTTGACAGAAAACTAAACTATAATTTATGTCTTGAAAATATACATATATTTATGGCAAATATAGCGAACATTAATAGCGAATACAAGTAAAACACTTTAGTTTTCAGTTAAATGACTTATAGATTCTTATAGTCTATAAGTAAACTCTCTTTTGATGTATATCTCGAACGAAGTAATCATTAAATTTATTGCCAACAAAACTGATTGTTATTCCGTATGAATGAATAGATTTAATCAAATTCTAAGAAAGTTTAAGTCAAACCTAGAATTGAGTGAATTTTTATTTCAATCCAACTCTAAATTATCCCCTGATTTGGAAAAGAGTCTCTCGTTTTTTGCTCGATTCAAAAAACATTCCCAATTGAAAAGAGGGAATATCAAGTGATTTATTATTTGACTTTACTTAGTTTAGTTAAGTTCAGGCAAATAATGAATAGAAATTGCTTTTTATAGTTTATATAACTTTATATAATTTATTTATCGATTTATTTATATCTCATTTGAATTTCTCGACTCTATTATTGAATCAAAAATAACTGAATAAATAACAAGTAATTGAATGAATCGTTTGCATCAATAATTCAATGGTTGCCCTGAATTCCAAGTTTAAAATTGTATTCACTTTTGTTTGTTTTATTAAACGAAAATGTATTCCGAGTTCTCTCTAAGCCTTAAGTAATAAACATTTGTCTAAACATTATTGTCGTTAAAAAAGATTCTTTCAACTAATGAGAGCTGAAAATGATATCAAATTAGTTGTTTGTTTTCGCTCAAAGTTTAATGGCTTTCCATTTTGATTCTTAGAACTTTTCTGATCTGTTTTTCTCCCATTTGAAGTCATCTGAAGAGCTCTTTAAACTGATTGACTGATATTTTTCTTAATATCAAACTGTCATCCGATCGACAGACAAATCAAATGAATTGAATCAAAAAACATTTCAAAACTTGAATTTTGCGAACTTTGAGCTCAGTTTTTATGTCGAGGAAAGCATTCTTTTCGTGCCAACCGTTTCCTCTTTTTAAACAAAATCTTTCAGATATCTTAAGACATCTCCAGAAGACATATTCAAGTATTGGTATATTTATTTTGTGAGGCTATCGATCACAGCCTACTCTTTGGAATGAAGAGAGAGATGAGAGGACAGGGCAGAGAAAAAACTGCTTATTCTCAGCAAAACGTGGGCTCAAAAACCAATAGTTATGGTTTGGAGAACAGTATGGCTCTGATTATATCTGAAATTATAATGAGATTCAAGAGAAAAATGAATGTATTGTCCAATACTTCAAAAATTGTATGACTGAAGAGCAATATATAACATATAATAAAAAGCAGAGCACAGAATAAAGTCCTGAATAAATCGAAAAGTTTTGAAATATTCGCGAAATGCCCACTCCTTTTGACAAATAATTTATATTATAAGTGGACGAAAACCATAAGTCATTAGTCAAACTCATCAATAATTACTGTGAGAAGGAAAGTGCACTGACATGAAGGGCAGAGGGAGACGACTAAGAATATGACGAATTCCTAGAGTGGTTGGCAAAGCCCAGCCCGTAATCACAATAGTGGGCACAATGTTATCAAATGAATTATTTGAATTCAACTACGAATCTATGAAAACCTCTATAAGACGAGAAAAGAAAAGACAAAAATATTGTTTGCGAACAATCGGCGCACAGAATAATAGATTGGCATTCATATGAAATATTGTGTCTGAGCATTGAATTTACATCATCTCCGAGATTGCAATATCGCTAATACACTGATGACTTTAATGCATTTTAATATTTCTTAGTCTATGTATTGTAATATCACTTTAGTTAATGTCATGAAATCCCTTCTCATAAATAAATATGGTTTTCATGGAATTGCATCTAATTTTTGCATTCAATATGACTTTTATGTTATGTCTTTCTATTTGTTATGTGAAAAGTCGTTATTTGAAGGGAAGAAAAAAAGTTAATAATAAAGAGAAATAGTCGTCAAAAATAGACATTTGGCTCACATTTTATTGGATATAAAATAAATTGTTTTAAGCAAACAGTTTTTCAAACATTTTTCGCATATTTAACAAAACATAACAAGAATTATGAGAAGACAGGGCTTTAAATGTGATAACCAAGTTGGAATATATTTAATTTATGGTTAATAAAGTCATTGAGTCGAATTGATGCTAACTAGTACAGTTTTGCATTGATTAGTGTTGAACTTTTGACATTTCCATCCTGGGCGTCTCTAAATAAATTAGCGAAATAAGAAAAAATAAAGATATTCTCATCTGTTTTGAGCTCTTGACTAAAGAGAGATATATTCAGTGGAAGGGAAGGAAAGGCATAACTTATAATTATATAATAAATACTTCATATTATATGCAAAACAGCTGAAGACGAGAAGAAATAATTTGCAAAATTAAAACATTCCAGAAGTTTGGCTAAATTGGAACTGAAAGCCAAGTGAAGCATAAGATACCTGAGCCCTCACAGGGCCCCCACAGGCCTTTTGCTGAGGAATACTTAAATTATTCTTTAATGAATTTTATAGCTATTTTCGATGTTGTCTGAGAGCCGACACTTTTCAGAGATCGTAAAGTACTGGCAATTCATAGAAAAATAAGACAAAGTTTCAAGAATTTACAGCTCAACACAGGCCTGTGCTCAGAGGCTGTGCTAAAAGCAAATAAGTGCTAAGCCAAGAGTCAGAGTGACCTAAAATTATTAGCTCAGGTTCTTCGCCTTTTTGGCAATCAGTTAGAGGCGAACGTAAATCTCAACCAACAGAAAGAGTAAAAAGTGATCCGGAGCTGACTCGAGCTGTTTAAATGTGGAGAAAAGCGATTTCACATAAATTTAATTTAGATTTCATTTTGTTTTCTCTTTCGTCTCGAATATTACTCTTTATATATTCGAGTAACTTATTCTCAGGGCTTATGCGGGATATAATAAAATGGGTAATAATTTTGCGATTCCTCTGCAATACCAGTGCCTTATCTCAGGGAATGAGTGAAAGACAAAAAACACATAAAAATAAAATACAATTTCTTTATTAAATGCGTATTTGGTTTCCCCCCAGTCCTTAATGTAGTGTAACTGAATGGATGGAAACTGAAGGCACGTCCTCTCCATTCCTCTCCCAGTTCATTCTGTGCCTCATCTAAGTAATTGTGCTAATATTTGTGCTGCAATTTCTGAGCTGACATTGACTTTATGAATGAACTCTGCATTTAATATCATATAAGACTTAAACTCTATTATGAGAGCAACAGAGGAAGGAATGGGTAGGAAACAGATGTGGGAATCAAAGCCTTTGCCTTCACTTTTAATATTGATATACAGATAGAAAATTAAATTAGAAAAATCTCTGAGAATATAAACAATTAAATGCTTTTACAGAGTATTAGATACGAGTTTTTTCGTCAGACATTTGCTGATTACAAATACAGTACATAAAGAAATTAATTGCTTTTTCTCTTAAACGCATTATCGAAGTCCTTCTCCTCTTGTTTTTGGGGAAAGCAATAAAACTGAACGCATTTTATTACACTATTATTGAGTTTTTGTTTTCACCCGTCTTTCTGTGTCTTGTAGTCGGCGTACATTTTCTTCCCTCTCCTTCCACTCACTCACTATTTGGGTCTCATATAATCTTATGATTTAGTGGTCATCGGTGTGTAGTGTGCGGACCACCCCTTGAGACAACAGGCAGTGCCAATACACTCAATGTATTAATCATTTCTTTATGACATTGAATGCTTAGCTCAGAATAGAGACTACACACAAACCTACACTAAAATCGTCTAATACTCGGTTTCTACTGAATCTACAGAATCGCAGCACTTCTTCTGTATTTCCCTTTCTCTGGCGCTCAACAACATGTAGTGAATCTCCATTTGCTTGGACTCCAATCCATAGACAAAGCCATCCGTCGATTGAATGGAACGAATGAATAACTCCTTTGATAGAAGTTTTGTGTAGTTAAAGACCTACTGGTGTTTGGCTTCCAATTAGACTATTCTGTGCACTCACTCTGGTCTGGTGGTGCTGTAGAGCGCACAGCAGCTCTTAATTTGGTTTTGGACTCCCAAACCATAAGATACGAGACGTGCAGTCAATGAAATATAAATGTCTTGTTAGACGAATGTCTGAATAGTGTCCCTACGATAGGGTTATCCAACAAAACCGAATATTCAATGCAATGCAACTGTTTTTCGGGGAAAGGATTAAAAAGCAATTCATTGATTGAGACCTGTGTTCATAAACCCACGAAATTCAAGTCAGACTAAAGAATTTATGGCTGAGTGGAGAGTAATTTACGCCATAATCAAAGATTCTTTAAGCTATTTGTTTAAGCAATTAAGGCTTTACTATTCATTTCGGCTTTTAGTGCCTCCAGAGCTGAGTCTATAAATTGTATATACTCTGGAAATGGAGGCAAATAAGGTTACATAATGTCTGTAACGGTAGTCCATACCCGGGATCGATATTTCCAATTTAAACTAATGAAGTTTAAATCTGTGGCCCTTAGGCTTACACACGAACTCTGGGCACCGAATCTGGAGCCAAATGAAACAGTTTTCTCCTGAGCTCTCCTCTTCTGTATATCACATTTTGTGTTTGAGCTGCTTTAGTGTTAAGCAAGCTCAATTTTAAATTAGTTGTTTTTGTTGATAAATAGCTATAATATACTAAATCGATGCCAAAAACAAATTTAGTAAATATTGTATTTCCTCTTTGAGATGCATTGGCCCCAAACCATCCATTCTGTGCATTGAGCGAAGGACTGCATCATTCTATTAAATGATGAATATATTCTGTGCAGAGGGATAGTCACTCAGCCCTGACTTGCATTAAAATAGTTTTGCGTTTTATCTTAATTTAACTCATTATTTGTCTCTAATTTCAGTGACTTTTGAGTCTTGAATTTCATACGATTTGGTCGTTGACTGACTCCGAGTACTGACTCCGGTATTGTTGACCCGAACCACACAATTACTCACTTCAGATGTGAATATTTGATAGAATTGAATAATTTATTGAATAAATTTTTGAATTTTCCCAAAAACTCATCTTTTCGTTCAATTTTCATAAATTGTATGAAAATTGATTTTAGTATTAAACAAATTTTTATGACATTTATTATATGTAATAATCTCTGCTTTAAATCTAATGCAAGCCTTTTATAAAGTGTTTTATTGATATTTATTTAAAGCCATTAAATAAACTCTGAAAAGACATTTGAAATAACAAACAGACAAATAAATAACATTTTTCTGTAACTTATAATTTAATTTCGAGAGACAGTCCTCTCAGTTGTCTTTCCAAACGGGCAACGAATGCCTTCGGTAGGTCTGAGCGGCAAATGAGTGGTAAAAAAATCTATAAATTGTGTAATAAATTAAAAGTTTATTCGAAAAACTTCTAAACGAGTTTTGGTCTCCATTTGAATACTGAATAAGAAAAACGATTTCCCTTCGAAAGGGATTAAAATAATAAATTTGAAAGAAATGAAAAATCTTTTTAGCGAAATGTCATCTGAAGTATAATTTGAAACGACCTCGCATTCAAATTAGAGGCGACTCTTGAATGAAATACGGTTTTTATGCCATTAATGGCCGAATGATTGCTCGACAATATTAATAACAATATTAATAACAAAAGTTAAGGAAAAATAAGTCCATTTGATTAGTGAATTGGAGAAAACATTGAGTCTATTCCGGCAAATGTTAACTCAAAGACAATTTCCCGATCAGAATAAATGGCAGTTATTTTTCATCTCCTGTTTTATTAAACTAAATGTGACCCAAAAAAGACTGCTATCTATTAAATCCCGATTTTGTTGGCCATTAAATCAATTTCTTTTGCGTTCGGATAAGAGTCGGGTTTGTGTTTGTAATCACTTTTTGAGAGATTTATTCCTATTTTTTTAGTTAAAAATTATAAAAATATGTATTTTTTGATACAAAATAAATTTGTATAACAAATGGATTTAACAATAAATCAATTCCTTGTTTATAAGAGAGAGTGAGAAAAGAAGTGAAAACTTATTACTCCATAACATTGAAAATATATTTTTGGTTTAAAAGCAATTTTTATATATATTTTCTAATAAATTGGTGTATTGTAGGGACAGACAGGAGAACGATGACAACAAAACTACTTATATTCCTCTTAAAGCTATTTATTTTCGTTATTCTTCTGACATAATATTGATGGCAATGAATGCACAGAATTCTGGAGATATATATTTCTTTCGGTGAAAAAACAAAACGTCGATGTCTTCGATGTCTTATTCTTTTAATATATTTTAATGGAATGTTTGGCAAACATAACAACTGTATTGTGCACTCACTCTATCACTCCATCCCTTCTATGAACGCAAATATTTGATTGCAAACACATAACTATTTGGTGGAAAACATGGCAAAAAAGTAATAATAATAATATTAAGAGAATAGAAGAGTATATGAACTGTAATTCATAGATAAAATTGTTTGTCTATTCAATAAAGAAGTTAAACAGAAAACCATTTGTGTTGTAAGACATGAAAAGTCGTTTTTAATGTATTTTAATTACTTTAATGAATAGGAGGAATGCCTTTTATTCCGGGGCTCTCTCTCTCTCTCTCTCTCTCTCTCTCTCTCTCTCTCTCTCTCTGTTTATCATTAATATCTGATGAAAATGTTTTTAATAAATTAAGATTGATTTCAATGCGTTGCATAACTTTGTGAGTGATTAACACAAAAAAAACGTATACTTTAATAAAGGCCTCGGTTTGTGAACTGAATTCTCTGCGAAAAAGCATTTTTTAAGTCCGACACTAATGAATGCAAAAATATTAATACGAATATTAATTTTCAAAAACTTAATTCTCATCTGTTATGGCTTTTAAAAACCGCAAATCATTTTTATACTATCTTTTCAATAGAGGAGACGTTTGGGCTCAGAGTGAATGGAGTGTCCCTTAAAGGCATAATAACTTTTAGGTATAATTTAAGCGAACAAAAAAATTACTGAAACATTAGACGAGTAATTATCGGTGCAATTGATTGGTAGTCACTATCAGAACGAATTTTTCATTTACTTTCAAAAGAGGGACAACTGTTCCACACAACTGTTCCCCCAGTTTTTAGCCGAAAAATTATCTGATTTTTATAACAAAATACTTTTTTGTGGAGGAAATGGAGATAACTCTGGCCTTAAGTGAGTCAATGATAAATACGTTTCTATGAATGCCTAACAAAATGCATACAAATAAACATTTTTGAGGCCAAATAATAATGAGTAAGGTGATATCCCAAGGCGATAGAACTAACAGCTAGCCAGAACTCGCTAGTGGAGAATGTTGTCCAGCAAATTTAATAGGTGCATTTAGTGCAATCATAGGCGTAGGCCTGAGCTCTAAATGACGAGTGGCTCCTAAACATAACTCAATACTAATAGTAATGACTTTAAGTCGTATTTTTGTTATCGTTATTATTGCTATTCTTTGACTCTTCAGGTCTTTGTATTTGAGATGCATTTTAATAGCAGGAGAGCGCCGGTGGAGTCGGGCCCTCACTCAAGATTATTATCAAATATGAAACTTTTATAGGAGTTATACGACTTGAATATTAGTCCGATTCTATTGGGAACGATATATGCAATTATATCGGACTCTGCCATCAATTTTTGTACCACAAGAGAAGAGCAGACAATAGGGGACTACATCTGTATGACTACTGACAACAGAGTCGGCGATGAATTAGATTTCATAGTTTAGAGCCGTTTGGCTTTACTTTCGACTTCAACGGCGACTTTGGAGTCCATTCCCAACAATTTTTATGTCTCTCTACAAACCACTGGAGAGTTGACTTGTTTTTGGACGAGTGTTATCTCGTGCTGTCCACCAGTGCTCGCGACTAAAACTCGCGGGAAGTTTTTGATACGAGACATAAGAGTTGTCTCACACAGAATAACAGTGTGTCAGTTGTAGGGCTTTACACAAATTGACATTTTTCAGTCCATGGCTTAACTCAAGTCAACTGACAATTTTTTGGATACACTGGAAAAAGTTTTTTTTTTATTAACGTGGGATCACCCGATAGCCCTCTCCCTCATTATTGCAAAGTTTTGAATGTATCCGAATTCGTCCATCTGTTGGAAATGTGATACTTTTGTGGGGAAGTACTCATTGATTGAATAGAGTGAACAATATCTAGTAATTTATCATTTTTCACACAAACTGGTCAATTATGGGGAGCACTTAATTTGGTTGTCCCCCCGGAAAACCAATACTAACAAGCAAAGTGTTAAATTAAATTCAACCCCAATAGAAAATTCACTCATTTTTGTGTTGTCTTTCAATTTATTTTCATTACTCGATTGAAGGGAAAGACGTCGCGAATCAAAGATATAAATAAGTTCTTTGAGTAGACGACAACAAAAGTCAATTTCAGTTATGGCTTTCCCAACACTATCTGTCCTCAGAAGACTCTAACTCTGCGTTTAGTGGCTTTAGATCACTATCTCCTCTGAAATATTTTTTGACTTTTATTTCAGATATTTTTCTCCTCGTTTGTTGTCAACTGAGAAGAGGTGTGATTTTGAGTAGTGGTGGGACTTAAACACCAATTTTGAATGCAAACCACAATTTTATACACTTTTTCCGCTGAACTCTACTCAGATAATAGAAGTTAAGGCGTTATATGAAAAGCGTCGAAAAGGCAGTCGACGTATGCCTTAAATATATGGAGAGTGCGGACCAGCCATACATCAAATATCTAATGAATGGCTGACATTCAGTCTAAAGATTGAGAAGAAAGTTCTCCTTTTCTGGTCAGTGAATCACAAGACAAGGCCTAAAAACGAGACATATTTTTAGTAAATGATTAGAGGGTGGAAACCATTTCATCATTTATTCAACTCTAACATCAAATCTAATACAACAGTAGTGTAATGGCCTTAAACCAAATGGAGAAATATCAAGATTTTTCCTCAAACGCACTCATTAAAGATGCTATAAAATAGTCGATTAATTCATGAATTTTTCCCTAAATTATTGATAAATTCAATCATTATGTCAAATGAATTAAGTATTAAAAGAAGGAGTTTTATGGTGAGCCCTATTATGCCTGTAATGGACTCAGAATTTCATTTGAATTAATATGCGATCAAAAACAAAATTTCGTGATCTCTCTCTCTCTCTCTCTCTCTCTCTCTCTCTCTCTCTCTCTCTCTCTCCTAATGTAACCTTTGATAGGAGTTTTTTAATAAGAATTTTTAATTTAAAAATCTTCACTCATTTATTGCAAGATGTAAATTGAATGGAATTTCGATTAAAAAACTCTTTACCTGAGAATTTCTGAGATGAAGATAATTACAAAAAATTTCTGAGTGAATAACATTTAGATTTGAGTTTAATACAAGTTTTAGTATTAAAGTCAAGTGAAGAAAATCATTGATCAAAGAGTGGAGTAAAACGTTTGCTCAAAAATCATATTTCATTTGGTTATATGAAAATGATTTCGTTTTCTCAGCACTACCTCTGATTCAAAGAGAAAATTCATATTTATTTTGAGATTATGTGAGACACGCAATGGTTGGCAACCATTGCTGGGCTTACAGTCAATGAAGTGAACTAATTCTCACCGGTTATTGGATTTGATAACACGATTAATATCGATATATACTAACAAATCGATAGTCTTTAGCATTAGTCCAATTGAATGATGTTTTTTGCTATTCCATGGGCTCCGGGTATATGAGTATATGTGATGTGTGTATATGTTTTGACTACCGATTCGGTAATCCATTTAACATCACTAATGGATTACACCATTGATGTAAAAAAATATTTCATTCAATCATTCAAAAGCATATTCAGAGTGAGAGCGAAGAGAAATCTCTTCAATCACTTAAAAAGTCATTTATTCAAGAATTTCAAATCGATTATAATTTTTTCAACAATTTTACTGATATTTGGAATTCTTTGGCTTATTTTCGGAATCATTATTAAAATTCGTCTTAAAGTTTGAAAAGCATTTGGTTTTGTTTTTCCTGATTTCAGAGATATATTTGATTTGAAGTTTTCTATCGTTTAGTCTCTTTTAGTGAGACATTAATCAGGCTTAAAATTTTTCAACCATTTCTTTGGTGCAGTGTTTGGCTTTGGATTCACATCAAGCTATTTGACAGCAAAACCTTTTTTTGGTTTTTGATTTCATTTGATTTCAATCCTATGTATAATCTGTTCCTTTCAGGCGACAAGACTTTGACATTAAGAGACTCTTAAATTTGACTTTTTTCAAAGGTTTTACTCTTATATAATATTTTATTTAATGGATCAGAAAATTCTTCTATCAATACATTAGAAGTGAGCACAAAGAGGGAGCGGAATAAGAATAAAATAAAATCATTACTTGAAGTCATGTTTCTGTGAAATTGTTTGCTCAACAAATTTAAAACAATTTGCAAAACTATTTAACCTCTCTTTGACTGAACAGATGGGAAAAAAAATATTTCCTTAAAAATTCTTTTGTTGTAATTCGCGAACAATTTTTTCTTCTCTTCATTTGTATTTCAATGAGAGCTCTGCTTATAAACAAAGACTCAAATGAGTGGATGAATTAAATTAGTGTTTGATTTAATGGAATGCAAATACCATTAAAACTGTTCTGAAAGAAATTTAGTCTCAGATTTCGAGACAGCTATAAATTTCGAGGAGAGGACTGAATTTGAAAAAATATAAAAAATCCAAATAACACTTGAGTTAAGCCACTCTTGCAGTCGACTGAATTCAAGTGTTGATATCGCGACTCAAGAGGAGAGAGATTTTGAGCTCAAATATAAATACTTGAAATCAAACTTTTTTTTCACTCGAAAAAGAAAATTTTCAGTCGAAATAATACCTAATATGGGTTGAAACGGATATACTGGGCTTTTATTATGCGAATAATGCATTGTATTTGAAATTCAAATAGGATTCAGAGCCAAAGTATTTCATGCATTAAATTTAATTAATTAATGGTTTGAATTAATTCAACGCAAGGACTCAATTGTGAGGAATTTTCACTTGTATTTCATTTAACACTACTTTCTTAGGGATCGACTGCCTTTCCTCGACTTTTCTTAGTTTTTTAATTTTATAGGAAACGCAAACTTTGTCTAAAAGATTGGCAGAAAAGCCTTAAATGGGAGATAATTATCGGGTAAGTAAACTACTAAGAAATCCACTCAATTAATGCAATTATAATCTTTAATTTTGAGCGGATTTGGCTTTTTATTAGATTTACAAAATTCTGTTTGAGTTTGGAAATAGTTTCTAGCGATAAAAACCAAGAATATTTGAAAATAAAATTAAATTTTTTGGTTATCTTAAGCCGTCTCTCATCTCATCGCAGAAATGAATCAAAAAATTAGTTTAAATGTAAGGAAATATTTTGTATAAATTTCTAATTTTTCTTATCTCTCAAAAAGCACTTCTGGGCTGAGCTTTACTCGAGGAATGCCTTTTGAGAGCCCGAAAATCATGTTTTTTCATTTAATAGAAGAAATAAAAACCCGGGATTGAAATGAAGCGAATTTGTCAGAACGTAATATTAAATTCACATCAATATTATTCGAGGAAAATTTTTTTTCACCGTTTGATAACATTTAATGTCGGATACGAAGGACAAGAATTCTCTTTCTTTCCTTTGCATTGCTTTTCATTAGACCCTAATTATGATCATTAGTTTTCTTCAAATCTCTTTTATAATTAAAGTTTTGGTTTTGAGAAGAAATTGCTTTTTTCTCCATTTAATGAAAGGGGAAAGTGGTTTGGATTCGGAATTTTTCAGATAATTTTTTGCCAAATTAGTTATTAATTACTCGTTAAGTCATAAAACGGGCTGAAAAAAGCTCCAACTCTTCGACGTTAACTATAAGTCTTTTATGGACTTGAAATTCAATTTCAAATTCATTAGATTTTCGTCAGATATTTAGACTTACTTTCAATACCCGAAGAGTGAAGACTTTTCGCGTCTTTTTTGATTGCCTTTCGAGTTAATGGATGAAAATTTCAGTGAATTAATGGTATATAAAGTCGAGTAATGTTTACTTAATGAAGAAGTAATGAACGAATAAAACGTTGAGATTCGGGAATAGATTTCGGGAATCGATTGCGAGAATAGTGTCGCAAATGAATATCTGATATCAAGAATTGATTAAAATTTTCTTCCGGTTAGCCGTAAGTCGAGACCTGAGCTCACAATTTAGTCGATCGCCAGACAAAAAATAAACGAATAAATCAAATGAAAGATAATTTCCTAAATCAACAGAAGAACAGTGTCTCAGAAGACAATTACAATTAAGAGATCGGAATGAGAGCACCGACTATTGGGATCTGGAAAACAACATTTGATTCGTAACAACCATTTCTTAGAACAGTTCTCATCGCAAACAACAGTCAAAGCAAAAGATAAGCACTAATTAACTAAATTGAAAATAAGCTTTTCTTTTCATTAGATAAATAAGCGTTTGGTCTCATTAAAAATAAGAGTCCACTAGAACAATGACTCTGCACAGCTTTAATTACCTAGCTCAGCTAACTATCGGATTTAATTAAAAATGAAATTTCATACCAAGAGCTGCTGTGAATCAAACTGAGAGGAGAGAGAAAAACATTCCTCCGATTCAGACACGCATTCAATGTCTTTAATAATGAATTTTATTCGTCATTCATATCAGTTATGAAAAGCATAACTAATTTGAAAATTGTATACAAAGACTGTCAGTAAGTATTGGATTACAAGTTCTTCGAACCACAGAATTCATCAAAAATTTTAATGAGATATTCATCAGAAACTAATCAATGGGTTCCTCTCCTCTGTCACCATAATTGGGATCCTAATTATCATTTTAGTCATGGGTTTCTTTACTCGAGTACTTCGATTACATTCAATAGAACTGAAAATATTTTCATTTTCTTGCTTTTGATTATAATTTTAGCAAAAACCGAGCCCTGAGTTTAGGCAGAAGTGCTATCAGTTATACCAATCGTTTCCTATCGTGAATACAATCGGTTCTCCGAAAAGAATGAGTGAAAAAATTTATTTCTATTTTTCGGGTTTCATCTGATAAGAGCCGACATGACTGACGGCTCCAGTAATAAAAATTTCAGTTAAAAAGTATTGTTGTTTTGAATCGAGATTTTTCGTGTTTTCAAAGGAGTCAGTCATGTATTCCACTCTAAACCAGTTTCGGATCCAATTCTCTCTCAATAGCGATGAGAAAACAAACTACTCATCGAAAACAGACTCTTCTCTCCACTAAAATAACATTATATCGCCTGAAAAAAAGGCTTTTGCATTGGTAAAAGAGTACCAGGATTATTGGGGAATGTTTTGAATAGGATTTGCAAGTTTCCAGGTTATAAAAACTAATCAATTCTCGATTGTATTCTTATTAATGATTTTTTCATAGAATCTATTGAATAATCATTTTGTGTATCAAGAGGATAGGGATTGAAAGTGATATCCTGGTAACACCCGACCACACAAAGAAGGCATTCATTGTCTTTATGCACATCTCCACAATCACTCCCAACACTTCACAAGCACTCAATCGAATGACTCCTCTATTCTCTCGAATCTCTATTTCATTGCAAACCTCTCTATCGTTGCCTGAATTGAAGCTCTTTTTTATACTACTTATACACAAATAGACATTTAATGAGGCTTTGGGTCTGACTTCTTCGCCGATGAAATTACTCGTTAGGCTGTTCCTAGTATTGAACTTTGGGTAAGAGCTCAGGACATCAACATCTCGTGAGTGAGTTAACCGGAGTGAACACAAGAAGAGAAAAACTATAAATTGAAGAATTCCTGTAAAATTAGTTTTACGGCACGAATAGAGGCCAACCATAAGAAAGAAATTGATTGAAGTTTTCAACACTTCCGAAGAGCGTCAGACAAACAACACTTTGCTTTAGTTTATCGCAAGTCGTGAATCAAAGACTAATTTTTTACTCTAAAAGCAAAATATTTGTTGCGATTAAATTTAATATACAATTCGTATATAAACAGAGCGCTGGCGATGTGCTAAACAACCTGTTCTTCGAGGCACTGCACAGGCACTGGAGCTTCTGATATACCATAAGATGGGAATAACCAGTTATTAAAGTACCGAAATTATATGTGGAAAAGCTTGAGAATAATGAAAGTGGAGATCGAGAGCACTGGTAGGTCTAATCACACGCACATCCTTTCATTTGGTAACTACTTTTATAACTCTTCTCTCATCTCCACAGTTGTCTGTCGTCTCATATAATGAAAGAATTGATTTTTGTGTCTATCATTTTGGAGCTCTCATGAGTATCATTGACAAAATAAGCCCACTTTACCCGACAGGCTGTGCACAGTATGACGAACGCCAGTGCACTTACTCTGTCGGTCCCTACACTTTGCTGTAAATAAAACTCATTTGCAATGAACAGACCGTTAATATTGAGGACAATCCACTGGTTTATTCCTATTGTAAATCTCTTAGTGTAATATAACGAGCAAATTATGTGATATAAAATCTTCTTATCACTGATGATAAAACATCTTGTTCACTTGTTCTCTGTGTTGGCCAACAAAAGGAGCAGAACAAAAAAACACATTACAACTCTCAGGGAATAACCGGAATAAAAATTTGATATTCTCTTTGATGTGTATGTCTTCTATCAATCAGATATCAGACAAACAGCTAATGGATTGTTCAGAGGATCAGAATTACAAATATAAATGTATTTTCTCTCCAATACTGGTCTTATGTCTTCTCTTTAATGGCATTCGTGTTGTTATTCTGTTCTCAATTCTTGTAATTCTGATATATTTTATTTTAAAATATACTGTATTTCTGTCCAATAATTCGATACTTTGTTGGTTTTTCTTCCGCTCAAATGAAATTGTGTTTTGAGTGAAGCCCTGAAGGACAGCACATCTAAGATGAAGGAAAATGGTAGCCATAGTGATGAGCAGGTGATCATCAACAAGAACAACATGAGAGGGGGAACGGAATAAATTTCAACTCTAATGAAAAGCGTGAAAAACTGTTTTGATGCTACAATTTGCACATCAAAGATAAAAACAACGAGTTTTGCCACAACTATATGTGTTATACATTGAAGACTTCAAATCAAATTATTTGTTACTTTGTTTTTTGTACAGCAGAGGAAAGGCTCGCTTTTAGACCTGAGCTTTTTCGGGCCTAATATTAGAGTCAAAAAAGGCAGATAAGAGTCGACTAATGATACCGTTGGGAATGGGATTAAAGCCATTATTAATGCCATTATTATTCCATATATACCTACGATAGATATGAAATATATTCCCTCTCTTTATGTATGCAAAAAAAAATTTCAGTTTTCCATTTAATTCACTCCTTTTGGAGAATAATTCAATTTATTATAATCATAGCCTTTGCCGTATATTTTATGTAATAATAAATTCAAAATAAGTATAGTTTTGTTTTATGTCGTTATTTATTATTTCAAATGCAATGCCTTTTGAAGTGATTTTTTGTTCGTTTTCTGCGATTTTCCGAAATAAAAATAAGTAAAAAATGTTTTTTCAAAATTCATCTGAACTTTGTTGAGGCGAATAAGAAGTCTTTTCTATTGGCTTTTGATTCTGAATTTGAAGATAATATTTCACTATAAAAGAGGAAATTCAATACATCAGCCGATATGTAAGCGCAAGAAAGGCTCCGGGAGTTTGTTTTTCTGGCCAACAGTCAGTCCTATCGATTACTATACAAGTGATGTATATTTTTCTTTCATCGATAAAAAGTTTTTCATTCAAATATTTTATACAAATATAGTGGAGTCGGACAGACATGAAAAATATTAATGGATTCTCAATGTTCTCCGGATATAAAATCTTTCAGAAAAAGGCTTTTCCCCACTCTTTTAAAGTGTGTCTTGAGATGAGTCCAAAGACACCCAGAATTCAATACATTATTCATGAAAACTGTATTCAAATATATCCAGAATATAAATACACAAAATATATATTAAAAAAACCAATATTATTGTAAACAAGAGATTATTTTCGGACGAATCACAAGATTTTCGTGTTTTTCATTCATCTCATAATCTTAAGAAAGAAGAAAAAGATTCAAAAGATTTTTCAGAGAAAAGAAAAATCAAAGAAATTATCTCCGATTCGACAAAAGATGAGGAAAAAAGTAAAACACAGAACAAAAAAAACAGAAAATATTTATGCCTTGAAAATAGTTAATCAAAAATTCATTTATGATAATCGCTTTGAGAATATAGTGTTTAATACATTGTGTTTAATATACAAAAACGTCTTCACAGACAACAAATTCTCATATATTGAGCTCATCTTTTCAAAGAAAAAAATTTACATGTTTATCATTTCTTGCAATCGACTGAGACTGAGAGGCTATGAAGACCAGGATTAAGAACAAAATGTTATTTTCATAACTAATTTTTGTTTTGCTTCATATCCAACACTAATTTAATAGATGTGTTCAGTTTTGTTGGGTTTCGGCGCAAATCTTTAGCTGAAAAAAATTAATTATTGCTGTAAGTGAGGCAACAGTACTGTTCAGTGCTGTGCATGAAATCGGCTAAAAATAGATGTATTTTTCGGGACACAAACAAACAGTCGACAAAAAAGTTCTTTACACAGATTTGCAGTCGTGATGTCCACAACATATGAGCGAACATTTTGTTCCTGATTTCTCTGTAACCAAACATCGAGTTAAATGGTTGAGTGTCTGCTTCGTTGGCCAACAATAAGTAGTGACCCAACAAAACAGAGTACTAATAGTTATAACGAGTGTAATGACGCGAATCGCGTGATTTATATCAAAACATATCCGTATTTATAAATGGCTATAGAATTGATGGATATATCGATGGTATATATCGTTGGCTTAGAATCAGTTTTTCATAACTAATGACAAAATGTATGAAACGTTTATCGCATCAGAACATCAAACCATTCGCTAACGTTTTGATTCAATTAAATATGAATATTGAGAACTTATTTCTGCATTAATGGCCTCACATTTGTTTAGCACAGCATTACTCGGCTGAGAAACAGTACACACATCGGTTTGTCTCTAGTTTTTGCAGACATAGTATCCATTGAACGAAGAGATGGAAAACGTTAGGAAAAGTGTCACAAATGTTAATCTAATTCAATACTATGTGAGCGCCGGTACTCTAATTCGATTGAATAGTATTTCTTTTGCTAAATAACAGCCGATCCTCTCTTATTATGTCAGTCGATCCAGTCTTTGCACAGACGGTCAGACCAGAGACCAAATTCCACAATAAATGCATCGATAAAACGCCTAAAACACTGCTCTTTGTATTCCATTGTGTTCTCTGTCGCCAATCAATAGGGAGTTTCACTGCTCTTGAAAATAGTCGTGAATTTAAGAGTAGAAGAATATAAGGACTTAAGAGCTATAGTTGTGTTGGAAGTGAATTAGTAGTGAAACTCCTCAGTGGAGAGAATCAGGTCTTTGTTGTGAATCCCTCGCAATGATTGCCAAAACCAAAAATTCTAATAAGCGATGGGAAGCACAACATAAACATTGCTTTATATGCCATTTGGTTAGGCATTAGACGGACGTCGATATGTGAGAGCCATAACACCATTTCTAGAAAGCCATGGGTGCCCATTGACTCTATTCATATTCAAATAGCACTGGCAAACGGCTCCGGCACTTACAATAGGCCATACCGTTGAATGGCGAAAACTAAGCACAGAATATAAGAAAATGTGAGAAATAGATTGACATTTGAGTGATGCGCTCTATTAGCATAGGAAAGGCATTTCATTGCCTTATTCTGTTCTCTTCTGTGGACCGACTATTCTTTGAAATCATGTCAGACTTATTTGGAGCGCAGCCCTAATCTATACGTCCATTACATGCAGAACACGAGTGAGAGGCCAACAAATCCGACTAAAAAGAAAATCTCATTGACATCAGAATAGATCGAAAAAATCAAAACTAATATTTAGAGCGAAATATAGATCCGATCTATCACTAGGATCTATGGTTCTCTCTTTTAGGAGCTTAAAGCACATCAATGGATATGTTGTTGTCTTATCGGTCAGTCCTTTTTACTCTCGTAATCATTGGATTCATCAGTGAAATGCACTAATCGTATGAAATGAAGTCAGTCTTTTGGTATTACTCTTCCGAATGGAGACAATGAATGAATTGGACACAAGACTCATCTGATTCGTGTGCACACAATAACAATACAAATGACATCAAACATAACATTTATATAAAAGATATCAGAGTTTCGATTGTTTGCTATTCGAAGACTGTTTTAGTATTTATTGTGAAAAATAGAGAGAAATATAACTATAAAGAGAATGAAAGGAAGATATGACACAAAAACATATAAAGTATTCACAACAACAGCGCTGGGAATCAAATCGAATCAAATCAGAGGACAAGAAATGAATGGATGAGTCCTTCTCTTTGAGGCCTTTGAGAACAGATATTATGAGAAAGTGTTCATTCGTTTCGTGTATTTTCTGTTTCATATATTGACTACTATTTCGTTGACCTTTTGAAACAATTTTTTGCTGTCGTTCATAAGGAATGCAAACTAAAAGAGAGCAAAGATTTTCAGTTTAGATATCACTCAAAGGATGTGCTCTGAAAGTGTGGACAAAAAACTCCGATGAATAGAGTGGAAAACCCATAAGAGTTAGAGGAGTCGCCTCTTAATACAATAGTCGGTTTTCCGACCAAAGTAAATGTACATTAAAGGCAATGGGTATGGGATGCACGCAATGGCTCACCGATTGAATGAATAGTCGCAAAAAATAGACTAAAATTGCATCAATGCCTCAGATAAGTTGGATTTAGCAAAAGCTGATTATAACTCTCGATATTACCCGACGTAGTGAAGGAAGTGCTCCAAATCTCTGCTCCAAAAATTGTCGCAACTCTCCCGACGATCTCTCTCTCTCTCTCTCTCTCTCTCTCTCTCAAAAAATTTCTAAAACTCTTTATACGATTCGGTGAAACACTTTCTGAATCGAAAATCTTGTTTAAGACATAACTCATAACTGATATAATTTTTTTTATGTCTCACTTTATTTTGAAGTCTAATGTCTCTCATTGAGTGACCAGTGGTTGATCTCAAGATTATTGGCGCTCAAGTTATTGATGATAAGAGCACTCAGAATAAGCTAAAGAGGTATTAAGAGAATGAAAAATTGCTTTCAATCTCCAGTTATTGAAGAAAAGACTTAATTATTGAATTCTGGAGCAAAAGTTTGAAACGAATCGAGTCTTAACTAAATTCAATTCTTAAGCAATAGAAACGAATTAAGTGCAGAACCCAAATGTCTTGACTCTGATTCCCTTCTTCTATAATATTAGGTCTTATTTATTAACTTATGGCCAATCGATTCACTCAGTTGTGTTCCATAAGTAAATAGATATACATTTCAATAGTGGGCTCTGAGTCAGAGTCAGACAATACAAACAGTGTTTCCATCGGTAATATATGGCGAGTCCTCTCTCTATGTGAGTCCTCTTTTCTATTCGAGTGCTCTCTTTCTTTTCCTAAGAGTAAAACTCTGTGTACTCTCTGTTCGGAAGTCAACTCATTAGTTGTATTACATTATATTCTATGCTATAAATTATATTCAATACTTATATTTAACTTCTTAGCGAAGGCAGAGCTCCCAACCAGAGCTCGTTTGTAAGTCTTTAATAAAAGCCATGGATTTGAAGAATTTTCTTCGGTTTCCAAAAGTAAAGCAGTTTTTTGTTCACAACTCTGAGAGCAAAAACTTTTTTGAAGCGAAAAAGTTGTCTGAGAATGAAAAAGCTGTTGTCAGCTAAATATAAGGCTCAGCACAGCATACAACTGATGGTATTTCCATCAAAACATAATATAACTTATTATTGAATACGATTCCTGTGTTTACAATATAAGTGTTGGCGAAGAAGAATAGTTATAACGTCTATACGTCTATACTTTTATATACGAATAGTTTCTCCGCTGATATCTATTGTGTATAACTATTATATCTATTCTTCTATTCTTTGTTCAATCAATTGAAGTAAAGAAATATTGAATTGGCTTTAGTTTAATGCCATAATTCAGTACTTATTTGTGTGAAAATGAGTTATTATGTTAAGGCCTGTCATTCAATACAAAGATTGTAATTACAGTGACTTTCGGTTTTTGGTTACACATAGATCTTGAAAATAATTATATTTTTCACTTGAAATTCACTCAGTTTTCAATCCATCACTGATTTTATGTGGGCTTTGAAACAAATTACACCAAAATATGATAGATATAATCTGTGAAAACAATATTTACACTGATCAATTTACGCGTCACTCCTGTTTTCATCGAAAATAGTTTTCATTCTCACATTTTAAGCGCCAAAATAGATGGAAATTCACAAATATTTATGGAGTGATAGACAAAAATTCTCATTTGAAATGGTTTTTGTCATTCAATTCGGAAATATTTTGGTTTTTAAATCTCCAGTTGAATGAAACTGTCATTCAATTTATGTTATGTTATATACGATTCGTTTTTTCATTTCATTCTCTGAATATATTTGTGTTGAATACAAATACAGTATTATAGTTGTAATTCTCATTATTATTATTTCATTGAAATTCCCATTACTCAGGAAATGACTGCTTTAAAGCTTATTTGATGGGTTATAATGAAAAATAATATCCCAGTCTTTAGAGAGATTGGAAGTCACACGAAATGAATATATTTTTGAATACATTTTTTCGTTTAAAACTAGTTTTAGAGGCGTCTCAGAAATCGAGGCAAAACATGATTCAGTTTATGGAGAGATGGGCTCAGAATTCAGTATTCCGTTCACTAAACTATACTCTACTTTAAATTGTGACTCATATGCGGATCAGAGTCTCACAGCACAGGAATAACATCAAAATCCTTAACAGAAACGGTAATCTCTGGAGAAGGAGAGCACAGCCGAAGAGCTCATAGATGTATAGATAGTTTTCGAGATAATTAAGAATTTTAATAATCTTTTTGGCCAACATATATGGGATATCATAAATGACAAGTTAAGTTATATAACAAGTAATTTATTCCTTGAATATAATCAAAAATAAAATTTCGTTTTGAACGCTGAGAAGAATATAAAAAATTAGAGTTTAGTTTCGAAGAGAAAATTCCTATTATTTTATATATGAAATGCAAATTAAGAGCGACTGTGAATGAGAGGCAAAATGAATGATAGAAAGTGTTGATAATGGAGTCTCCGATGCATATCATAGGAGGACAGGAGAATATTCTGTGCGATCACTGATCACAATATTTTTAGACATAGTATAAGAGTAATCGCATTAAAGGCAGTGTTTTCTGTTGAATCCCAGTTTTGATATGAAGACAATGAAACTAATTTAGCGAACAATGAATTTTTTAGCGCCACATCTGTAAGGACTGTCAGATTTCTTGGTCTATTTGTGTATACCCTTTGCCACAGACAGCAAAGGGATGCGTTCGTACGGTTCGCTGGAGATAACACATACGGAATGCCATTTCCATTATTAACAATCGGTAATCACGCGAACCCACCTTCGCGTTAATGTAATATAACTTTTTATTTCATTTCGCATTCGACAAATGGCTCACCATATCTGGCACTACCATAATATTAAATTGTGATATATATTTGATATTTAATGTGTGATAGCATTACATGAATACTGAATAACTAATCCGTTAATAAGCGGTCCTCTAATGCTTTAATTAACGACTAATAGTTTTAATGATTGTATTGTTTTTCAAATTGTTTTTTTTCCTTTTCATAGATATAATGTCTTTTGACAAAAACGAAGCCTCGCTTTCACTCTCTCTGGTGTTGTGGTTGTGGTTCAGTGAACCCAACCATTAATCCACTGGATTTTTAATACTTTACGGATGACTTTTATGGCCATTAAAAGCAAATATTAAAACACGAATTATAATACATTTATGTGTATCGAAAAGAATAAGGGGTTTTGCACTCAAACCATTTGCCTTAACACAAAACCTATTATAAAACGGCAAAAACGGGCTAACATTGAGGCCATCGGAGGCTATCATTCATTCATTGAGTAACTCGACTGCGAAAAAACTAATGACCGGGGGAAGTTATTCACATTTCTCTTTCTGACCAGAAAGCTATCATTTATTTATATGTCTCTTAATATATAATATAAATGCAATGACTTATCGCTGCAGTTAATTCTGTCCAACAATCTGTAGCGCTCTGCCTCTTCTCCAGACACAGTGACCGGAGGAAGGGCTCACTTTCTAAACCGAGTTGTATAAGAGTGGTTTTTATGCGTCTAGGTATGTTTGTGGATTTTAGAAATTAGTTGAGGAATGGCCCCAATTTATGTGTGTCTCCTATGAATGATTATACTCTGAAGAGTTTTTAATGAGAAAATAATAACATTCATAAGTTTTCTCATGGAAGAGGTTATACGCCATCCATGGGGTCCCTTCTGCCCCACCCCATCACTGTTCTCATTAAATGGGTTCCAGGATTTCGATGTTTATTAATGGGTTATATTCTGTTCTTATTATTGGTACAGAAATATATATATTATATTTAAGCTATGAATTAAGTTATGCGACACAAAAGTGCTTTACTTCTATTAACGCACACATAATATCAACAAATCAATGGGTCTGACATTCGGTATGGCCTTAACGAGCAAATTGATGATCAGATTCTGCCCAACAAATAATAGCCCATATATTCGGTGCTCGTTAGCCGTCGTGGGAGACGAACACCGATAATAACTGACTCCTCTTCAAGAAGTCATACCAAGAGGTAACCAATTCTATCATTTTTGAAGCATTTTTCAAACTTTTTTACATTAGTTTTGAGAATAAAAGTAATTTCTGTGTAGATATCTCACACACACACACCATAACAACTGCTAGTCCTGTAACTAATGTAAAGCCAAATGTCGTTAAACAAAATTTTCTGAGCTTTTTAAACACCATTAGGAGTAAGAATATATGAGAATATATACAAAGAATATAATTTGGGTGAAAATAGTTTGCGGAACGACAACAAAAAACACAGAATAATGGGAAAAAGTGTATGAATTGTTGGTCACTAATAGCAATCTTCAGCGATATTCTGATTTTTGAAACTCAAATAACATATCATTTGTTTCAGACTTTTCTGATGGCATTAGAGCTCAACTATTTTTGCATAACTTTCGCTCGACTCGAATAACTTGCAAATAATGGCTTATCTTTCTGTTTGCTATCGTTTCGAGGCTTACATTAGATTTCTTATCTTAAGCAACGGTTTTAATATTTAATTTTATATACAAAATGTATTTGAATATGAATTTAAAGTGATTTTTCACATAACACTGACTATGAAATGAGTGAACGCATTACAGGCAGTGCTCAGCAAAAACTGTGCTGTCTTTCAAATGTGTCATTCGGTATACTTTTTATTCCGATCCTATTGAATGTCAGAGCGAACAGAACAGAGAGAGGAAAGAGTCGAAAATTCATTTCAGTTGTGTATTGAAAATATAGACTAAAATGAGTGAAAAGCAAACTGTGAGTGCAGAGGACTGGGAGGACTGGGAGCAGTCTTTTCCGAAGGGGAGAATTCATTAAATGCTTGGCTCTTATCCTGCGATACACTTATATAACGTACATATTATTCGTCAGTCAGTGAATACATCAGAAATTGAAAGCACAGGAAAATAACATACATAACAAGCTGTCGGATCCATTCACTCGCCGATCAGACCAGACACAACTCTCCGATCATGCACAATTTTAATCATTATCATTGATAACGTTCTTCTGTTCATCAGTGCCCATGGCAATCTTAATGATATTTATTTCTGGAGCGCGTAGAGGACCACCTGAGTAGTCCCCAAATTATTCAGTCGATTAATTATATTCGTTGACAGAATTGCTTTGACCTGGATATTCAACAATTGACACAGCTAAAACTCTCTTGGTTTAACAAGATTCGATATTAGCTTGCATTTTTCTGAATTCATTGAAAATTTAAAACACGGTCGTCACGAACCCACCCTCGAAAAAGAGGAGCGCCAGAGCATCCCTTAGGGATGAGAGGGATTTCATTTGAAAAATGAGTAATGTAAGTAACCTTTGGCCAGCTTTGTCAACAATCTATCTAGTTAATTTAGTCTTCAGTTGAGTTTTTTACTTTCTATTGTGTAATGTTTGATGTGATTGAGTCAGTGTTCAATTCGTTTCTATTCTGTTCAATTGATTCTGTGCTTACCTCCGGCCGATGTGAGCCAACAAATATAGACCAACAGAAAGTTGACTATTCGGTAGCCATCGATGGTATTCACTGATAGTCCTCTTGTCTTCATTTTTGGCAAATATTAGAAGAGATGAGTCGACTATTAAGTTATTCCACAAATATTTGAAGTCTGTCTCAAAGTATAGGAAATTCACACAAAAATATCACAACTTTTCTCAAAGACTTTTAAGTTTTGATAATAAGTTTACACAAAAAGTTTATTCTTCTTCTTGTGTTTGAAATTATGGTCTTATTCTTCAAAGTTTGAGTCTTTGGACTCATTTTCAAACACAATATTAGCGAAAAAACAATTGTAGGCAAGAGTTGGAAAACTATTCACATATCTGTTGATTAAGAATTATTGAGAAAATGTTTATTTTGTCGCTTAGTTTGCAAACAAATCACTCAAATATATTGAGTTGAGAACGACTTATACTCATATTAGGCGTACAAAGAGATGTGCGGCTATGCTGTGCTCCACTCAAGAGATAATCAGCCGATCTTTTGAGGAAAAACCAGAGCCAACAATACTCTGGCGCAGGTCGTGTTGCGGAGACGGCGCTCTCCAGCTCAGCCTCTGGCGGTAAGGGCTATGTTTTGAAAATTTCTGCTGAATTTTTGACTTCAAATAGCATTTAAACCGCTTTCAAACCATTAAATTCATTCAACAAAAATTTCAGCCAAAATAAACTCATCAGAAAAAGTTTGGAAACATTGTACACGAGTAGAGTTCAGTATGCTTTTGATGGGGGTGTTTGAGGAAAGGATAGTTCAAACTTTCGCATTGGAAAATGTAATTTATTGAAAAAGAAGATTAGTTTTAAAGAGAGACATACTATTAGTAGATAATTACGATAGATATGAGTCATATGAATCACCGATTGACTCATCAGAATCGTTTCAATCCATTGAACACCAGTGAAATCATCATCTTTTTGATTGCTTTCTTTTCCTCGTCTACTGATTGAAAAATATCCGGAATATATAATTCGCAAAAAAATATGTTTATAGCAGTCATCGGATATTTTTCTAATATCTTTAGCGGAATATAAGACCCAATCAAACAATATTTGCCGCGATTTGCAAAACTCTTTGGTTTTTTGTGTTCTTGTTTTGAACCACTTATAGCCAATCAGTCATAAAATAATGATAGGTTTGAATGAGAAAATTTTCAACATTTTTTTCTCCAAGATATCAATCATATTCTGAATATCAATACTGGATTTCAATGCAAACTGAGTATAATTTCAGGTTATTTAACATTTGGCTACAAATAAACACAAAGAATAATAAGTTATAAATATTCAAATTGGTTCTCAATTCAATTGTCAATTGACATGCTAATTTAGCTTATTTTCCTAATTCATTTGATAAAAGGTCTAATTTATTTTCCGATTGAATCATTCATCATTTGTCAGATGATTTTGTTTTTCAAATTTATCAAGATATAGCCAGGGTAGTTGTTTTCGTCTAAAAAGTTCCTTAATTCAGTTTGCAATCAATTTATGGGGAATTATGTGTCAGTTCCCATACAATTTGCTTTTTAGGACTGATCCTCTCCCTAAACCTCATGGGGTATTGTGCTATGAATTTGGAAACTGAATGCTATTCGGTCCATAATCCTGTGGTGTTCCCCAAATTTAATATACGGAACACACAATTGAGTGTTTCATCATTTCTTGTGTTCGCAAAACTTTTTTTTCATTTTGAAGGCAATAAACTTTAATTGAAGCAAACGTTTTGAGTCGTGTCCTCTCATCAAATACTTCGCAATCAATTGAATAAAATTTATGAAATATACAAAACATGAGATATTATATGCCTTCGAGTGTAAGACTCTGGACTCAGCACTCGGTTCGGTAATACAATTGCTTAAAACGTGTCTGAGTGGAGAGGGAAGGAGAGAGGAATTGGGAGAGTAAGTGAGAGAGAAGGGGAGGGGTAGAGAGAGAGAGAGAGAGAGAGAGAGAGAGAGAGAGAGAGCTGATGGTTGGCCTGAGCTCCTAATGTGCGGTATGAGGCGAACCGCATATCGTGTTTCCAATAGTGATCGTAACCAACACTGAACTAAAAAAGTCATTTGAATAGAGAATTCAAAACAAAACCCTTATCTATAGAAACAGATGAAAATACTGAGAATATAGCGGTCGGGAAAGGTATGGTATGGTATGGGAGGACTACTGAGTACATTTAAATAGCATTTTATTTCATTCATCAAAGCCTAAGCACAACAAAAGGTTTGCCAAAAAACAGGATTTAATTCTTGAAGTATTTTTTTCCTAAATTCATCAGAAATTTGAACTAAAATAAAGTCATTGTCTTCCAAAACATGTATTTGATATTCAGTGATAACATTATTTAATTAAAGCGATTAATATATTGCAATGCATTATGACTGCCATCAGTGCTGCGAATGTAATAATCAATTCAGACAATAGTCACAACAGTATTGGTTTTCAGGTATCGAAGACAAGCAAACGTCAGCATAAGTTCAACACAAACGCCAAACAACGCAGGAATACAATACTCAAAGAATTGCCGATTAGTGTCGACGATCTCACCCAAGAAGGTATTGATGATAAACAACTCCATTATCACTGGAGACACTACTCTATGATAAATCAATTAACTATTGGACTCTATTCTGTGCTCAATCTTAGGTCAAATTTGCTGCTAATTAATGTTTTTATTGATTTTGAGTCTCCAAACTCTATTAGACGCAGAGAACAACCATAAAATAGGGCACAGAATATGAGTTATAAAAAGTGAAATATTCTCTATTTAAGTGAAATTGTATTTCTCTCCGAATAAATCATTTGAATTCAATTTCCTTTTGCCCTAACGTTTGATATATTCCTATTTATTATCATTTTTTTCAATTGTCAAAACAGACATAAGTTTATACGCAAAACAGATTGGAATTGATCCAGCACAAGAGCCTGATTTATTATGGATAGCCAAAAAAGGCCTCGTTCAGAAGCTACCGTTCCCCTGGATTGCAGTGTGAGTTGAACTTTGAATTTCTACCCAAAACACTATTTCCGAATTCAATAATAGAGATGACAGAGAAAAAAGTGAAAATACATTTCAACAGTAAATAAGTAGATCTCATGAATCACAGGTTTGGGCTCTGAATGAGCACTGAATTAAAGGCAAAGACGAGTAGAGAATAAAAGTTTATATCTTTTCACTCGATTTTGGAGTCAGTGTTGAGTCAGAGCCGTACCGAAGTCACAGCCATTTATTCGATTGCTTTTGCATTTATTTTCTCCCGAAATATACCTTAACTTTGAGCTAACGTTTCGTGTGATTCACTGTTTCACTGCTTTCCTCTCCTCTTTTGCTGTGCTTTTCAATTGGCATTTGTTGTGGATGTGCTGTTCCTAATGTAAAGTGAAGACCAAATCGGAAGACTATACTATTTTAACTGCGAGACAGAGCAGTCAAGTTGGGAGCATCCGTGCGATTCCTACTATCGATCACTGGCAGAGAAGCACCGGCTTAAGGGCTCCAAAGGCTCGTCAACAACGCTAAGTATGAGTGGCTTAACCTCTATCGCGAATTTGCATTTTGTTGACGAAGACATGGGCTTCAAGAGTGACGCCAACGGAAACAGTCGCCACTCGGATGAGAAAAAGAGTACACAAATTGATCGGAAAGTTAGCGACAAAAAAGAGTTTTCTTTCAGTAATATCAGAAACAATAATATCAGTGACGAAGAGGTAGAGTCTGTTGACTTTGAGCTCGAAGTAGAGGAAGAGCTCGAATTCAGCTTTAATGGTGCAGAAGAAGAAGAAGAAGATTTAGTAACAATGGATGTGACTGAAGGCGGCGCCGAAGATATAAAGGAGTTTAAAGAATTTCATACAATTGAACTCAACAGTGAAAGTGTTGTAAACAATGAACTCAAGTATAGAATAGACGACAAAACGAGAGCTGACTCTTCCAAAAGTGCTGAGAATAGCTCTCAACCGATAAAAGACAAAATGCAAAGCAGTACTGATGATGACTACCAATCATCCGGTGCTAAAGTCATACACAAATCGAATATAAAACAGGCCACTGGTTTGAACACTGGTGGCAAAGACACAGAAAACACTGTAAGACATAATGAAATTTCTGATGAGTTTTTATTAGATGATAGCGAAGACCCGTTCGCAGAGTTTGACGGATACGATCAGAATTACAATCACTTGTTTGGCAGTTTGGGTATTAGTGGGGGCTCTGGTGGGGGCTCTGCTATGCCATCAAAATATGATAATTCAGATAATTACGATCAGACGAGTGCCAAACCATTGTCTAATTCCAGTGATAGTCAGAATCTATTGCATTCAACACAACATAACATAAGTCATAAGCCGTTAGAGACTTTGAGGGAAGCATCAGAGGAAAGGGATGAAAATGAATCGGAGAGCACTGAAGCTGACGAAGAGGACGAGGAACAGGAGCCCAAAGCTGATGAGGAGGAAGACAATGAAAATGATAATGAAGTGAATGAACAACAAATTGAATTTAAGTTCGAAGAAATGACAAAGAATTTGACGGAAAAAATATCTACCCTTAGACTGGAGCTGAGGGATGAGCTCAAGAAACAGAAGACAACCATAAATAGAGAAGTGAATGACAGAGTTAATGACCTGGATGACAAAATCAGTAAAAATACCGGTGCTCTCAGAGATACGAAGTCGGAAATTCTGGATTTAAGGCAAATCGTAACTAAAACTATGAGCCGAATGGATACTGTTGTCAGCAGTGGTGCTGTCGGTCCTACAGTCAAGTCCTCAGATATCGATAGATTGGAAAAAGAAATGCAATTACTTAGAAGTGATGTAAGGAATGAGTCGTTAGACTCGATCAGAGAGTTGAGGAATGAACTCAATCGTGACATCAAATCCAAAGTCAATTCTGTTTTCGGAGATTTGGACAATAAATTTATGGACTTTAAAGACGAGAACAGCAGAGAATTGAGAACTTTTAGGACAGAATTGGCGAATCTCTCCAATAATGGCAAAAACTTTGGCCAACAAATGACTGAATTGAGGGATGATTTGTCACAAACATTGGCTGATATCGAAAGACAACGAAAAGAACACAATAAACGATTGGAACGAATGGACAGTAGTTTAAGTGAAGAAACTCAACGATTCCAGAGTGAAGTACAACGACTACAGACATTAATGAAGACAATTGAGGATAGGGTTCAGGAGTTATATACTGAGAAGAATGAAATCCGTTTATTATCGCGTTTGGAGGCGAGTGAACAGAATAGCACCGACTGTAGGGAAAGAATCGATATCATAGATAAACAAATCGAAGAACTGTCACAAAGAGTATATCAAGCGTTCAGAACGGGTGACAATCAAAACAATAAAACTGTTGCCAAAGATGACAATCAGAGGAACGTTGTGGTCAACAGACCTGAACAGCCATCAGTCGAAAGAGATATCTTTGCGGAGCAAACACCTCAAGAAACGGGTGGCGTCGCTGATGAGTCTCAGCCCAACGATATCCTCAATAGAATGTCAACAATAGAGACAAATATTAAGAGAATTAGTGACTCATTTCAACAAATGATTCCAATCATTAATCATAATAAAGACAACAGAGGTTTGGCTCAAAATAGAAACACTTATTGGAGTCGCAAACGAAATGAGACGAACTCTAAGACGCGGTTCAAAGAAACTAAAGCTCAGTATTCAGATGAAGATGAATATACTTCGCGGAACAGTTCATCACTGGTATCTTCATCATCAATAAGTGATGGCAGACCAAGAAATATAGAACCCGGTGCTGGAAAGCGGCGGCAAATGCGTAAAAGATGTTCACATCACTCGATCCCTATTAAGTCCAACAAAAGTGATGTTCATATCAAAGGAAGTCATAAGTGTTGTATTCATAGAGAGACCGCTGATGACTATTATCCAGCAGAAAGGAATTATCGTTTGATGAAAGTGCCACTTATGCCAACTGCGCCCCATTGGGAGCTCCAGCAACAGTCGGCACATCAGTTGAAACATATCCGGAGCTCATCCTCATCCCTATTGAGCTTAATTAAGAAGACTTCTAAAAAATTAAGAGACGAAGCCATAGAATTGGAAGGTTTGGGTAATTATAGATTCGTCACTGACTTCGAGCCGATTACCAGTCCTTTCAGAGATATAAATGATGTGAATAATGACGAAACGGCTATCAAAAAGTTGAAGTCAGTCAGACTCGATGTCGACCAGAAGCTGAGAAAACTGACAAATGTTATAAATCAACAAAAAAGTTCCCAAATCTGATTCAACTCCTGATATGACTTATCTCTGAAACGTTTAAAATAAGTGTTAACTCAAACGTTGATTGTTTTGTTAGATATAATTAAGATCTGAATAAAGCATTTCAAGTATTCTTTGATTTCAATTATTTATTTAATTGTTTATCTCTTTTTCCAAACTCTTGACTCAATATTTTTGAAATTTGTTCTCAAAGTTGAGTTTATTATTCACTAGTTTTTTGTTCGACAAAATTGTTTTCTCAGAAATTTAGTGAATTTTTTTCCGTAAATGTATTTTACTTTGAATTCTATATAAGTATTAAATTGAATTTAAAGCGTTTTTCAGTGAAATAATCCAATAAAACGGAATTTGAAATTTATTTTTATTTATTTTATTGAAAGTTAAGTCAAAAAGATTGCTCTAAATTTGAGGAATTCCTCCGAAAAATTCCTTTCATTCATCGGAGTGTATGAAAACACAATTATTAATGAAGTTTTAGACACTATTTTCGGTGCAAATATTTTGTACGAAAAATAGATAACAAAAGCGAATCCTTTAGCAAATCCTTCCGTATGTATGAGCTCTATGTCGGACACAAACCTTGACCAGGAAGTGGTTGACCCAAACATTACAGAGACTATGCATTCACAGGATTGGCACTAATTTTTTTAAGCTTTTGAAACGGATTGGGAAAGTAGTGGAGGTATTGACGCTCTTCTCAATAGCCAAGGGCTGTAATTACCGCCAAACAAAGTATGATAAGTAGTGGTCAGTAGTGTTAACCCTTTTTTCCCTCTCGAAGGTGTCGACCAATTGAATCCCTGAATAACAAGTTTTGATTAGTTTTTAGACTAAAACACAGTATTTAAGCAAATTTGAAGTTATTTTCGCACAAAACAAAACTTATTAACATTTTTCTGTTCGGTTCGAGTGTTTCAGTGTTTGAGTGGACATACATTCAGTTATTTTCTCAACAATAGAAGTGAAGAACAGATCTTTTTCAGAAACTTTGTTGAAGTTTAGGTCAATTTTGTTCATAAAATGGCAAAAGTTTTGTTTTTTGTGCTCTTCGTTGCGATTGCTATCAGTTATTCATTCTGTGCGACTTTGGATAGTTATGAAGAAGAAGAAGACGGCCGACAGAATCCCTTCCAGCAGGCGATGGCTGTCTTTGATATGATCTCCAAATTTAATGATATAAAGGGCCGAGCGATGAAGTCATTCCCCGATCCCGTCAAGGCTTTGGCCGAACTCACCCTATTTGGAGCCTTTAAGTTGGGATTCTTCTTATTTTCGGGGCTTATAGTATTGGCCGGACTCTTCCCATCATTTTTGGCCACTCTGGGCGTTTCCGGACCCTTTTTAATCCGGTCGGTCTCTGAAAACATCCACGAATTGAAAGGTTTGAACTACGATATGGTCGCCCGTTCTATCCGAGCCCTACCAGAGAAGTCATTCGAAGTCTTAGATGTCAAGGGAGAAGAGTGCCGTTCCCGAGCTGTCTGTGAAATTGGTGGATATGGCTCTAAGACGTTCCCAACCATATCAGGCTATGCCCGCGCTATCGGCGATAAATTCAATTTCAACGAAAAATATGCGGTCGCCGTCATTAAGGGCCTGAGTAGAGTGGACTGCGCTCAGGCATACCGTTCCTGCACAGAATCACCCTTCAAAAAATTGTCTTATTTATCGACTTATAACATCTTTTAATGTAATTTCGCTTTTAATCTATTAGTCGTGTATTTATGGGTCAATCGATACCTAAATTGATTCGTAACTTATATTTCAATCATTTATTTATATAATTATTTAATATTTAATGTGTTTCTGATTCTAATATATATTTGTTTCCGATTGAAAACGAATTAAATATCAGTTTAAACTAAATTTAATCTCTAATTAAATAATTAATCGTTTCATCAATTATTTAATATAAATTCATTTTCACTATTCATTTGACCCATTTTTCTATCAATTCTAATGGTTTCTCAAAAGTCAGAGGTTATGGTCATTGAAAATATTGTATTTAATGCTGTTTCTAACTCATAATAAACTTTAATTATTATTAATTATGACTTTTTTCGGATATGATTTGAATAATAAAATATATTTTTTTCTAATTTAATTATTTTTTGAATGTTTTTTGAGAGACACTTGAGTTGAGGTCAAGTTTTGGTATTCTTTGCAGACATTCCTTTGCTTTTCATTGAAATTAGACTTAAGTGAAAAATATTTTAAGTGTTATTCAGACAAACACTTAATTCTGTCCAAGAATTTCATTTTTTCAAACTTTTCTCTTTTTCTTTGAGTAGATTCTCAAGTGTTTTAAAAAAGATATGAAAATTCATTTTAATATCTTTGGAAAAATCTAATCATTTTTGTGGTAATAAAGTAACAAAAGTTATATTTAAGACATTTTTGAAAATTGTTTTTCATTTCTTAAACATTAGATTGTTTTTAATGTTTTTGATTTGATATTTAATCTTGGTAATTGGATATCTTTCTATGGTTTCAATTATGGTACAATAAATTAGATTTGTTTGAAGGATACTAGGTAATTCTATTTTCAGATCTCTCAATTGATAATCTTGCAAGAGTAAAAAGAAATATTGTATTGGGAGGACATCTGTAGTCGTCTAATGGAAAGGATGTATCGATTTTTAGGATGACATTCGACTCTTTCAACAGATGACACCAATTCCCGCTATCTTTGGACAAGTATTTGAGGGAAGACCAGAACAGATCTGATGTGCAAAGAATAGCCCGGAATACCCCCCTGAGGCCGGGAATTTTGGAATACCCCCCCCCCCTTGAAATTTTGTCGGCTTGCGTCAGAGCCGAACACAGTAAAGACCAAGATCTTAAAGTTTCAAAATTATTCTTTTCGAACAAAATTATTTCTGAATTGTTATTAAAATTAAATTATATTACTATTTATTAATTTTATTATTAAAATTGAATTTCGTTTTCAAACAATTAACTGTCAAAAACCAAGAGTAGACGTTCTGTAACTGATTTAGAAACAGTGAATCCAAAGCTGGACATCAATAGTATGCGGAAGATATCGGTTTGGATGCGGTCCACAAATGGTGTGTTCGTCATAATTGTCATTCACATGGTTTGGGTTTTTAATCCATTTTTACTCGCGTTTGGAGTTCTTGGCTTTTCGGCCAATTTTGTGAGAATTGCCTCCTTTTTGGGTCTGACCGCTGCTATTATTTCACTGTTGGTAACACTTATGGGAAATGGACTAAAAGTATTTGTCTTGGGTTATGTCTCTCCAATCTTCTCAATAGTGATCGGACTCATTCTGTTGAACATCCACATCATTTTATACACATTTAGTAACCGAATTTTTTTTATGAATTACTTTTACAACTGTTTCTTGACTCCAGGTATTTATGTGTTGGGTCTGCAAACAGTTTGGGAACTCTTTAATGTATTTCACGTTTATATGATTGGAGTCATAGTTATGTTCTTCCAATCGGCGATTCTCTCGCTTATGATCGCTAATCAAATCAAAGACCAAGTTTACTGATGTAAGATAACTTTCAAATGCTCCGTTTGTGTAGAGCACAGCCATAAAACATTCCTCAAATTCCGGTTTTCATTAACTTTTATTTTTATAAAACTATTTTCTAATCTAAAAGTTTATATAAATTAGTTTTATTTAATACCAGAATTTCGAGATAACAGATAAATTCACCAAGAGAAGTTATAAATCTGACTCTATTAGTTCACTAATGCTTTGCATTTCTGAAGTCTATTGAAGTCTAATAATATGCAAACTCTTTGACAAAAGACTACAATTAAAACAAATTTTCAAATCTCGAGATTCTGTTCACTGTTTTTGAAAACAATTTAAAAATCACTAAATTTTAAGAAACCGATAGAATTGTAGTCAATATTCAAAAACTTCTATAAAAATGATTTCTATTTCTCTGAAAGGCTTTAATTTCAAGACTTTAGTAGTTTTGTTATCCATTTGTGTCGTAAAAGTCACATCAGACCAATACTTCGGTAAAAGAGATGTCGATATCGAAAAACACAATCCAGTTTTGGAAGAAAGCCAACTCTTCGAAGACAATTCACAAATGAGAGTTTCAGGAAAGAATGGATTCGTCAAAACCAAAGAGGAAATGAATTCAACTAAAGAGTCTCCAGTAATAGATCCGCAGCCGTGTAATGATTTCCACCCGATCGCAGTATTCATTCACTCGGCGGCAGAGATTAGTGACAAATACTTCTGGAGAAGAGTCCTCTCCAGAGAAACGTGGGTTAAAGATATGAAGAGACTTAATATTAGTGTCTATTTCGCGATCGCATTGAACACCGACTCCAACATCAACGAAGAGCTTAAGAAAGAGTCGGACGAACACAAAGACATTATTCAGTTCTCATTCATCGACTCCTACCGTAATCTGACTCTGAAAACGATTTCAATTCTTCGATGGATTGAAAGGAAGTGTAAAACTTCCAAATATGTAATTAAGGCCGACGACGACTTATTAGTGGACACAACCAAATTGGTTAACCATTTATCCAAAATGAATGGCATAGTTGGGAGACCTTCGCGCAACTCTCAAATCGTCATCAGAGATAAGACGAGTGAAAGAATAGTATTTGAAATTCAATCGAAATAATTATTGTTTTCCTTCAGATAAGTGGTATATGCCTGAAGAGTACTTTCCAGAGGACCTTTATCCGGTATTTACACCAGGGTCTCTCTATGTAATGACCGAAAATGTGAGTTCTAGTCTCTTGAAAGTCATCGATGAATATGTCGGTCCTGTGCTTTTCCTCGAAGACGTCTTTATCACCGGAATCATAGCTGAAAAAGCGGGGATCAAAAGGAATGATTTGAATATGTTGAGACTTTATTATTTTTGTAAAAAGATTGAGGCGAAACAGGGCTGTCATTTCTGTTCCTCCGCGATTCGGTTCCATTGCATAGATCAAAACAAAAGAATGAAAATCTGGGACTCCTTTAAAAGCAGTGATGAAAGCCGTAAAACAGTGGAAATTGTTGGAAAAATACCTCAATCAATACCTTCGACTATACCCTCGTCTACTATTCCGAAGAGCAATACGTCTGAGCCCTTCACCAGTAGTACACTATCTTTGGTCTCGACTACGAATTCCTGTGAATATGAGTCAAACTTTTGGTTTTGGTTCTCTATGATAGTCATTGGTTTAGTGGGAATGGCGTTAATAGCTGTCGCAGTCATTGCTTTCTTGTTTAGGAAAAGGATAGCAAAACCCATCAGAACTCGGTCTCATAGTCCACGCCATTGAAGAACAAGAACTCAATATTTTTAAATTCTTTTCAAACAAAATTATTTCTGATTTTCTTTTAAAATGAAATTATTTTAAGAATTTATTTATTTTATTAGAATTGAATTCTTTTTTCAAACAATGAATCAATTTTTTTACTCTTTTACAAAAATAAAACTCATTTTACAAACAATTGGCTCTCATTTCAGGCGTTTTATATCTAAAATATAGAATAATCGAAATAATTATTAAAGATTGAAACAAATGAGTGAAAATTGATTTAACTTTGATTCTTGGTACAAAAATTTCAATGGATTACTTTATTCTTGGATTGTCTTCACAATTAACTTACGTTACATAAGAATTGTATTTGAAATTCATTTTTTATTGTATTAAAAGTTTTAAAAGAAATAAATTTTCGTGAATTAAATCTGAATTATTGTTCTGATCTGATGGGGACTCCTGAATGTGAGTCCACAGTGACTATCGTTGTCATAGATTTCGACTCTAGACTAGAGTCGCTGAATGGGTCAAGTTTTTTGGCCACACCTTTCAACCCCTCTGTTTTGGAAAATTAAAATCAAATCTTTGTATTAAAGTAAGAATTTATACTTTGGTTCGCATTTGTGGACAAACAATAAGCGATGCATACAATCGATCCGATTATCAATAAGACTACAACCGAAAGGATAGCCACAGATATAATAATCACCAAATCGTAGCGTTTATTAACGAGAGAGACTGTACTCGACGGTCGCACTTCCGTCAAAGATGTGGATTTGATGAGTGGTTGTGTCTCTTTTGTAGTCTTAGGAGTAGCGGTCGTTGTCGTTGTGGTGGAGTTACAGTTAAACAAAGACCGCGTCTCACGTCTTTGGTTTGTGCACTGAATATACAAAATTAATATTAGGTTTCATTAAAACCTTTTTTTTAAGAATAATTCAAATTTACAAAAACAAAAACGCTTTTCGTATTGCTGTCGATCTTTAAATTATTTCTATGGAATCGACAAAATTCTTTGCCAACTGTTATCACAATCTTCTTAGTGATCGGTATTTCAAATATCGAATCAATTTTGTCGAACCCTTTGAGCCAACCGTCTGAAGGAAAGTCTTTCATTGCATCTGATTTTTAAGAAAACAATTGTCTTTAAGTTGATTACATTTGTTAGGAATACCCGGCGGCCAGTCTTTAGTCATGTTTCCGATTGGATTCATTTGGATGTACCGAATATTCTGTCCATGAAATAGAAGAAGAGTGTCCTCCACTCGTAATCCGGCATCGAATTGATCCTGGAACTTGCCATGAAGAAAGCCTCCTTTGTAGAACCAGTTCCCAGGGAGTGAACTCTCGTCTTCTCTTTTTAAAATTTTAATACATCTCTGATTACCACAGATTTCGCTTTTGTATAAAAAGTATTTATTGCCACTAAAGATGTAAATGAGTTTTCTGTTGGGGTCTTCTCTCTTATCATTTTCACTGACAATCATTGGTGTCGTGAATATTACATCAATTTTATAGAAGTCTTCATTCATTTGAGGCACAAACTTATCTGAAAAACAATTTAGTTGTCAAAAGACTATTTGGTTTTTATGCCTCAAACCCAAAGACGTTGAGTTCGGAGTCACAGATCCGTCGGAATGGTTAAAGACCCAGAAGTTGTTGTCGCGGAACAAATAGGTCTCATTTCCAAGAGTGAGAGCGTTATCAACAGTCGGGTTATCGCAAAATATTTCAGATTTAACTTCAAATGAATGTAAGAACAGAACTAATGATAGAATTGATTCCAAAGACATTTCGATTGACTTTTATTCACAAAAAATTGAATTTAAATACTTATTAAAATTGAATTACAATAATATGCGTTAAAATGCTTTACAACTCTTTAATTGACTAATGCTTTGCATTTCTAAAGTCTATTGAAGTCAAATAATTTGCAAACTCTTTGACAAAAGACTGCAATTCAAACATATTTTTAAATCTCGAGATTCTGTTCACTGTTTTTGAAAACAATTTAAAAATCAATAAATATTTAAAAACCGATAGAATTGTAGTCAATATTCAGTAATTTCTATAAAAATGATTTTTATTTCTTTCAAAGGCTTTAATTTCAAGACTTTAGTATTTTTATCCATTTTTGTCATAAAAGTCACTTCAGATCAATATTTCGGTAAAAGCGATGTCGATATCGAAGGACATAATCCAGTATTAAATGGAAGGCAACTTTTGGCGGAAAATCTACAGATGAGATCAGATAACGACTCCAAATATGTGAACACCAAAGAGGAATTGGAGTCAACAAAAGAGCCGCTAATAATAGATCCCCAGCCATGTAATGATGTTCACCCGATCGCAGTATTCATTTACTCTGCGACACAGATTAGTGACGATTACTTCTGGAGACGAAACATGTCCAGAGTGACCTGGGCTTCAGATATGAAGAATCTCAACATTAGTGTCTATTTTGCTCTCGGGTGGAGCGCCGACGCCAACATCAATGAAGAGATTAAGAAAGAGTCAGATCTACACAAAGACATAATTCAGTTCTCATTTATCGACAATTTCTATAACCGGACTCTGAAAGCGATTGCAGTTCTTCGATGGATTGGTCAGAAGTGTAGGTCTGCTAAGTATATAATTAAGGCCGACGACGAGGTATTAGTGGACAGCACTAGACTGGTTAATAGTTTACACAATATGGCAGACGATGGCTTCTATGGGAAAGAAGAGGTTGATGTTCCTGTGACAAGAGATAAGAACCGTAAGTGAATTGTATTTGAAATTTAGTCAAATTGTTTATCGTTTCCCTTCAGATACGTGGCATTTGCCTGAAAAGTATTACCCGAACGACATATATCCGAAGTACATCAACGAGCACTTCTATGTAATGGTCGGTAATCTAAGTTATCGACTCCTCAAAGCCATCGATGAATATGTCGGTCATGTGCTTTACATCGAAGATGTATTCATCACAGGAATAATAGCCCCAAAAGTGGGGATCAAAACGCACTCGAATTCGTATGACTTGTGTAGTGATAAACCCAAAACCGAATGTGTTTTCTGTTATTCTGCGGTTCGGGCCAAGTGTACGAACAAACTTGAAAGGGAGAAGATATGGAAGGCATTCAAAAAAAGTGATGAAAGCCATAAAACACTAGAAATCGTTGGAAAAATCTCTGAAACAATACCTTCGACTATACCCTCGACTACTTTTCCGAAGAGGGATAAGACTGATCTCTTCATCAGTAGTACACTATCTCTGGTCTCGTCTACAAATCCCACGAAATTCAAGTCTGATTTCTGGTATGTCTTCGCTCTGATTGTCATTTGTTTTTTGGTATTCACCGGAATAGCTGTCGGACTCTGTGTTTATGTGTCAAAGACTGCAAAATCCAATGAAACTTAGCATTAGAGCCAAACACTCAAAAGACCAAGATCTTAAAGACTCCAAATATTCTTTTCAAACAAAATTATTTCTGAATTGTTATTAAAATGAAATTATTTAAGAATTTATTAATTTTATTAAAATTGAGTTCTGTTTCCAAACACTAAACTAATGGAGAGTTTTTCAAATATTTATTCAATGAGTGATTCGTTTGATAAAAATTAAAATCGAAACCCTCTGTAATGGAACCCCTTTTTCGACTTAAGGTATTAGTGATGACCAGATTCAAAGAATGGAAATCTGGGACACATTCAAAAGCAATGAAGAAAGCCGTCAAACAGCGAAAATCGTCGGAAAAAGCTCTCAAACCAAAACCTCGACTATACCCTCGACTATACCCTCGTCTATACCCTCGTCTACTATTCAAATGAATGATACGACTGAGCCCTTCACCAGTAGTCCACTATCTTTGGTCTCGTCTACGAATTCCTGTGAAGTTGAGTCAAACTTTTGGCTTTTGTTCGCTCTGTTAGTCATCTCTATATTAGTGGTAATCGCGGTAATCGTCGCCGCAGTCATTGTTTGCTTTGCAAAGAGAGCGAAAACTACTGCTCATAATCTCTGAATTTCTGATTTGCTTTTAAAATGATTTTAATATTTATTGATTTTATTAGAATTGAATTCTGTTTTAAAACACTTTTTTAACTCTTTTATAAAAATAAAACTCATTTCACAAACAATTGGCTCTTATTTCAAGTGTTTTATAAATAATTTTCAAATCTCGAGATTCTGTTCACTGTTTTTTAAAATAATTTAAAAATCACTAAATTCGAGAATTCGATAGAATTGTAGTCAATATTCAATAACTTCTTTCAAAATGAGTTTTGTTTCTCTCAAAGGCTTTAATTTCAAGACATTCGTAGTTTTGTTATTCATTATACTTATAAAAGTTTGCGTCACTTCTGACGACTATTTCGTTGAAAGTGATGTCGATATCGAAGAACTCAATGAAATATTGAAAGAAAGACAACTCTTCGCAGACAATCCACAGATGAGAGTTTCTGGAAGGGATACACTCATCAAAAGCAAAGAAGAAATGGAATTAACTAAAATGTCTCCAATAATAGACCCCCAGCCGTGTAATGATGAGCACCCGATCGCTGTATTTATTCATTCGGCGGCCCGTAATAGTGGTAAATACTTCCATAGAAGAATCTATTCCAGAGATACCTGGGTTTCAGATATGAAGAAACTCAATATTAGTGTCTATTTCGCGATCGCATTGAACACCGACTCCAACATCAACGAAGAGCTTAAGAAAGAGTCTGACAAATACAAAGACATAATTCAGTTCCCATTCATCGACGCCTACCATAACTTGACTTTGAAAGCGATTTCTATTCTTCGATGGATTTATAAGAAGTGTAGGTCTGCTACGTATATAATTAAGACCGACGACGACATACTTGTGGACAGCGTTAAACTCATCAATAGTTTGGACAGAATGAAAGATGGCCTCCAAGGCAGAGCACACTCCACCAGCTCTCCTCACAGAAATCCGAACAGTAAGTGAATAGTATTTCAAATTCACTCAAAATAATTATTATTTTCCTTCAGGTAAGTGGTATATGCCTGAGAGGTATTACCCGGAACAGAAATATCCAATTTATTTATCCGGGGCCATCTATATAATGGTCGGAAATCTGAGTTATCGTCTTCTAAAAGCCATCGATGATTATAAGGGTTATGTTCTTTACATCGATGACCTCTTTATCACTGGAATTATCGCCGAAAAAGCGGTCATCAAAAGGATGAGCACTGATATCCTTAAACATGATAAGTGTGAGCGAAATGAGAGACCCGGTTGTGTTTTCTGTTTGTCTGCGGTTCGGGTTCAGTGCAAAAACCAAACTAAAAGAATGCAAATCTGGGATACATTCAAAAACAGTAATGAAAGCCATCAAACGGTGAATATCATTGGGAAAAGCTATGAAACTATTGCCTCGACTATACCTTCGGTTGGAGGCGCAGATGAGTCGGGTTCTGATTTCAGTGATTACATTATTCAGATTTTAATCGTTATTATAATTATTTTTAGTATTTTGTTATTAGTTTTCTTAGCAATCGCTTTATACGACTATTTTAAGTAAAATAAATCCGTTTTCAAAACAATTGAAATAAAATTTATTTAAAAAATCATTGGTATTCCAATTGCTATCTTGGATCTTAATATATTGAAAGAATTAATAAATTCATCTTTTTAACTTTTAAACTTATCAAGCTTCTATTTTGTAAGATACGTCAATATGATCGGTGTTTTGAATTGAGAACTCCTTTGAATTAATACTCATTAAGATATAATTGGATTCAAAGAATTTATGATCTTTTTCTTTGAATAATAGTTTTGTAGATTATTTGTACAGAATTTATAGATTAAACACTTTTTCAATGCCTTTCAATGGTTTCATGAGATGAATGAAAAGTCGTTTAAAGTTTTGAGATCACGAAAAGAGATTAGACTTTGAATGAGAATTAATTTGTGGAGAAATTCCTTTGAATTCAAGAAGTAATCGATTTCTAGGAAAGAGTTTTAATTAGTTTTTGGCTTCAATTCTGTTTCATTCGACAAATAGAGGAAAAACATTACATTTGATGTTATGCTTGACTACAAAATATCTGAAAACGATTTCTCACTTCTAAAGAGAAAGTCATATAACAGACGGGAAACCCATTTGACACACAATTTGTGTTTCAATTCGAAACTAATTTTTTGTCCAAATCTTCGGATCAATTAAAATGAGAATAAATGAGACCCTCTATTGATCTGAATCTAATTGGGTCTCTCTCTCTCTCTCTCTCTCTCTCTCTGCGTTGTGTGTGTGTG
>JAQGBD010000047.1:0-62330 GCA_034698165.1 Punctoribates punctum
TTGTAAAGCCTATGAAATAATCGTTAGTTTTGGTTAAGTTCTGGCTTTGGTTTATATTAGTCTAACAGTTATGGCATATAAATCATTAAACAGAATAATAAAAATAATAAACAATTTTATAAGACTTAAAGCTTTACTTGATTTTCAATATGACTTCATTAGAGATTCTCTGGAAAACGGATCAATACTTTGAAGTCTACTCTTAATAATTTCAGATCTCTTAACTCAAATTTGAATCTATTTTGACAAAACTCATACAAAACCAGAAAATCAAATAAGTTTTACCGCAAAATATTAACTTTCTTTTGAGTCAAATCTTTTCAGTTTCAAAAATATTTAAACATTTTTTATTCTAAACATTCTGTGGTTGAGTGCAATGCATGACAAGGGATGGCAAACATTTTGGGTCACAATAATTGTTGGGTTGAATCCACACTAAACCAGAATATATTATATAACACAAGAATATTAATAATTTTTCTCATACCAAGTGTTTCATTAAATTCTTGCAAAAGTAAATCATTTTCAAACATCAAACTAATTAAGGCTTATATTATATGTTTGAAGTAATCCGACGCCAGTGAATAATGGACAGCATTGTGCCGGAGAGTCGACCCAAACCAGTGATTGCAGTCTAATCTGTTCTCCAATTCACGGTTCGTGGACCTCATGGAGTAAGTCTTCTCTTTCATCTCATTTCTTTAGATTCTTTCAAAATTAAAAAAAATCACTTTTGATTTGTGAGACACATCTCGTTAACTAAATATTTGTATTTATCGAATAGGCTCTTGGTCTACTTGTTCTCACGAGTGCTCTCAGGTATAAATTTATTTGCTATTAATTTATTTTACAACTCTTTTGAATAATTATCGAAAATAAAACTTTTGACATCACTTTAGGTGAGACGACGTATTTGCAGTAATCCTCCCCCTAAACATGGAGGACACCACTGCACAGGCCATGATTTTCTCATCAAGAACTGCACGGGTGGGATGTGTAGAAAGTTAGGTAAGACAACCGGTTATTTGTCTCCTTTTGAAATCAATACCAAATCTTTTGAGTAGAGATTTTATGACAAAATCCCTTCAATTAATAAGTTTTGAATTTTGTCGCTCTGTTCCCCACCGGAAACACTTTCTCACGCTTTCATTACTCGGAAGCTTTTATCCCGAACCTAATACTCTATACCAGAGTTACACAAATTTAGTATTGGGCTCACTCTCCAAACGATACTGCCTTCCAAACCAGTTATCAGAGAGTGTGTGTTCCATACAGTTCTGTCTCATGGATTGATTCGACATTTTATAGCCGACACAGAATTAATATTTGCTAAGATGTGAGTCACAGCTACAGACCATCAGCGATGAGTTTGAGATGCGATGTGCTGTCCATTGGTATTGTAATTGTAATTTTATAGTTAGTCGTAAATCGATGCCACGCTTTCACTTTGATTTGATTCATATCCTGAGTTATTCCTCAGATTTAAGACTTACAATAGAGTTATATCCCTTTTATGTCAATTTATGGTTAGTATCGATGTATTCAATGCTTAGATTTTCAGTGCTATCAAAAGCTTTCACTTTTTTCATGTGAATCCAGTGAAAGACTCGGAGCTATCGACAGATACGGTTCAGCCCTTAAAAGCATAAAATTGTAAAAATACATAAAATATCAACCAATTTACGAATGAATATGAATGAGATTTAGGACTGAGCGCAGCACAGCTTTTATCGCATTCACTTTTAGTGGCCCTAAAAGTGTGTAAATCTGAAGCCCGGACTCATATAATGTTAATAGGGTTTGGGGTCTATTGCATAATGACTATAAACTAAGTCATAGTCCAAGTGATGAGAAAAGCAAAGTATTAGACACTGTTTGCGGGATTGGAACTAATGGTTAGACTACACAACGATTGTCGTGTCATTTGACCAAAAGAGCGGAAGATAGCATCGAAATGCGATTCAATGTCAGTCCAAACTGTTTTCTTGTATATTAATTCGCAAATAGCTTCTGGATTGGGCTGAGGGTGGGCTCATTCCAGTGATGTTCTGTCAGAGAAACAGTTGAAAACTTTTGATATATAGTTATTTTGATGTAATTCATGCGATGGAGGGATGTTTTCATGTCTACTCTTCACTACTCTTCGCATCTCTTTGCTTCTGTTCCTCAGTTTTTATAAGAATGAGTCATTGCTTTTGTGAAAACTAAGTTTGGAGTAGTTGTGAGCCATTTCTCATAGTGTCCTATCAGTCAATAGCGATCCTTCCTATGCCTTCCTTTCTGATGCTCTCCATCTCTATATATACGCTGTTTAACTGGTTTTATGTCTTTCTTTTTGCAAGTTTTGCTAACTATGTATCTGATTGTAGAGATCACAGACCATTAAGTGCATCACAAGAGTAGACCAGTCATAGAGAGGCAGTGGAGGCCATTCACTGGCATCACAACAGGCACAGGCAGTCAGTCATCCCTTATGCAGAGCCTCTTCGCTCACATTTGATGTATGGCTGCATAGCATAGCATTAGTATTGCGTCGTTTACATCGCATATAACTTAACTGAAAAGCCTTAACTGCACACCACTTTGTGTGATCATCAAAATGCCATCACATCCCAGTCCCCAATATATTCTATTCTGAAGACATATACTGTACACACAAACTGACGTCTTGTCACTACTTTCGATCGGCTTTTTTCACTTTCCCTTCATTTTGTCTTATTTTTCATTTTTATGCTGTGCTATAAAATATTTGCGTTAAGATTCCTTCTCTCGATTTGTCTCATTCTTACTGTATATCCATTTCCTCCGAAAACAGTCAGCACTAAAACGCGTTTCCCTTCATAGATAATATCAGACCAACTATTCAATAGAAATACAGAGACGTTATGATTGTAAATATTTTGCTCTTCCCTTACACCAGATCTCTATCAACTTCAAAGAAGGGAACGGGAGGAGAGCGGCGCGGCTGACAACGAACAACAAATTTATTTGATGTCAATTATCATTACAACTACTTTCCTATTCCTTTTCATTGTCTTTGTCTTCATTTTACTCAAACGAAAGAGAATTAAGAATCAGGAGTGGAATGACTCCGATGAGGAGCGGGTCGGCGAAGACGGACAGGCAATGCTACTTCTTCTTCAGCAACAGAATCAACAGCAACCAGACCTTATACGCAATGGAGGTCCTGAGAAGTGCCAATTGATATCCAGACTCAATGACTGCAATACTAATCTTTTGGACCACTTTGTGGTCAGATGTGATCCCTTGCCTTCAGTTCCTCACACTATGAGTAGTGCCAACTCTGATCTCGTCAGTCATAACAATAATCTAACGAATTGCAGTCAATCCTCATTCAATCATTTGAACGCTTCCATGTCTGGAACGCCAAAACTTAAGCCTACCTCAGCCATGTCTATGGCCACCACTACTACAACTGCCACAATCACTACCAGTGAAGATGACAACAATGACAGTGAACCAGATTATGCGGAGCCCATCATTTTGAATAAGAGCCCCTCTCCTCCTCCAATATCTGAAATGACAGAAAACACTCCTAAGATGTCGAGAATAGCTGCAAATCATTCAAATGCCGGTTCCAGTGAATTGACACAAATGTCTGAATTAAGGCATTTAATACATATGAGAGTGAAGGAAGACATGACAACTACCGGCTATTTCTCATATGCATCTCAATTGGGTGTCGGTCTATATATCCCTCCGAACGCTATTGACTTTTGTACGACTGATGTCAGGGATCCACAGCTTTCCATTCATTATGGCATCGATTTGGAGTCACGCTGTCCGGGTGTCAGCTCTTTGAGTCCAGTGGTGATAATCGGCAATTACGGTACTATTGATCTGAATCGACCACTAGTTGTATGCGTTGAGCACTGCCTGTCACTCAGACACGGAAAAGTGCCCAATGGGTTGAGTATATTATGGCAGGAAAATATCAACAGTCCTCACATGAAGGCCCACCAGAAGTGGATCGAAGTGTTAAGATATGGAGAGGAAGATCTGAACACTTCGTGTTTTGTGGAAATTGATTCCAAGTTTATTTATCTGTCGACAAATCTTAGCGGAAAATATATGTTTTGCGTCCGAAAGGAAACTAATCCGAAAAATAAGTTTAAAAATTGTAATCATTTGAGAGACGAGAGTCATATCCACGACACAAATGACACCAAAAATAGAATTTCTTCGCCACTGATTCGTGAGTTGGGTTTAACTAAAGCCCTAAACTTTGGGCTCTCTATCGAACAGTTCTCTTCGACGGAACATCTCTTAAAAGTCTATATTTATGATAACATCTCTTCTTCGAGACTCAACTTTGTTAATGAGGCCACGAATAATCGTTTGACAAAAATTGGAGACCAAAATACTGTTCTTAAGCTCTACTCTAATGGCGGTCCCTTAGTCTTGGAGCTCATGACTCCCATTGAAGGAAGAGTGAAAGGAATGAAGAGAGCGGAGGTGCCCCTAACCCACCTCTGGAATTGTGGACCCAACTCTCCACTTCTTCACTGTTCTTTTATCATAATTAACGGCACCATTGTTTCGGGTAATAACTCAAAACTCAATTATGAGATCAAAGTTTGGCAAAAGAGTAATAATGGGAGCGACAGATGCTATGATAATTCAATTTTAATCAATTATAGCCACGACTCAAATGAAAATAATTATAACAATAATTTTGATAAAAAACAAGTCATCGACCGATTAATCAAATTATATGGAGATTCGGATATAGAGCTAAGGCTGTCGATGGCCGCCCATTTGGATCTGCCCCGAAGTGACCAAAATGATTGGAGACAATTAGCCTCAATCTGTGGTTTGGATCACTACCTGCCCTACTTTGCCAGTCAACAGAGTCCGACCACAAACCTATTGGACTTATTGGAGGCCACTCTTCTCAATGATCTCAAAGACAATGAAATCAATGAAAATGATGTCCACTGTTTGGATGCGAAGCAATCTCTTAATAGACGTCTTATTGAAATATTAGAGCGAATGGAAAGGGAAGAACTCATTCCATTAGTTTGGCGTCAAATCGATAATTGAATTATCAGTTTAGCGCACAGAATAACTAATGCTTTACTACTCTATTCTCTACTCTCGGAACTCTATTTGACAAATAAAAGGCTGTATTGTCTCCAAATATATGAATATACAGTCGACTCACTCTAATGTGAGCACCGGTGATGTTGAACGCGCTCATCATAGAGAGGGTTGACTATAAGATATCAATTTTCATGTCATAAGTGGAGTATATGGAAAGAGCACTGAATTTGGGCGAAGACTTGTTTTATGAATGGAATGGACTGTATTTGAGAAAAACATTGGTTCGCAGGAAATCTGATACAACCGTCCGATCAAATAAAGAGACTTTTCTTTAGATCTCTCGCGTCTCATAACATTTGGATCAGAATAAGTGAAACATTGATTGCCGTCCTCTTCATAACTCTCACTACAAATACAGAAACTTTAGAGCCGTTCCTGTGGTCCATCTCTTGTGCCAAATACTGACAACTAATTGAAAATATTGAATATAATTCTCATAACTTATTTGTTTAATTGATGTAAATATAAAATATTTGTTAAATATTATATTCAAAGCGAAATATTCTATGAATTGGTATAGAATTTCGATGAATTGAAATTATTTAATATTAATATTGATTTGTTTATTGTATAGAATTTATAATTATATTTATAGAACTTTTATTTGTATTTCTAATTCAAATTTGAATCGTTAATAAATTTTAATTAAAATGCTTTAAAAGTGAACTTAATATTTGTTTAACGTTTTTCGGGCATAAAATTAGTCTTAAAGAAAGAAAGTGACAAAAATGAGAAATAATTTTCATTCATTACTTGGAAACGGTTCACAAAATCATATGCTTTAAAATGAGTGACAAAATAAACAAATTAAGGAAAGTTTTCCTTTAGTTAAGTCACTTAAGCCTTCGTGAAAAAATCGCTTTGAAGTTGGAGTTGCCAAGGTGCTTCATTCTATTTATACATTTATTAGCCTTAAGTTTCTCGATTGCTATGCTTAAGCATCTTGGCCATTACTGAAACTTTGGTAAAACTCCCGCCCCTTTTCAAAGAAGACAAACCGAAGTTTTTCTGACATTTTTCAAAAAACTGATGTCTAGTGATATCTCACATAATCCGAGCAAAAAAGTGCAATAAATTCCAGCGGTTTTTCCAACAAAACATAACAATCCCTGAATTTAATCAATAAAAAGCTGAGAGAAAGCACTGAATGATTGAATCAATTTCTGCCTTAAAACTCAGATCGAGTGTCGCTTCGAGTGTCTGACAATCAAATCATAAAATAATCGCCAAAAACATTAATCACTCGTAAAAAAGTTTTATCAGTGAATGAAAGCTCTCATTATTTGTATTGTTATCTGAAAAGTAAACGGATTTTGTGGTCACAAAAACAGTTTAATTATAACCAATCAAACGCTTATCTATTGATTGATTATTTGAGATAATTATTATTCGGAAAACATTTGAGCCTTTATTCTGTGTCAAATGGAAGTGTGCCTCTGAGCACAGCCAACACTCCACTGCTCAGACACACAGCTCAGGAACAGACGTATTGCAAAATATTTTCAATGTTTTCTGTTTTTGATTCTGTTCTCAATGATTAATGGACTCAATGGCTATGTTTTTCTCAATTTTTCAGTCATTTATTTTTCGGTGAGTTTTGTTTCTTTGATTTTATAGTTTAACTCAATTATTAGATAATTATCTCAATTAATAATCATTTAATTAAAATCTCATTCAATAACTGCCTTTAATTTTCACATCAAATATAATGCATTCGAGTCTTGTATTCGACATATCATTGAAATGAATTTTTATTAATACTTCCTTTTAGTCTAATTTAATTCAATGTCTTAAAAATGAAGTCGTTTTCATTGGTTTCCATTTTATTCGTTTCATTTAATTCATTGAATTTTTCCATTAATTTATTTCAATTCAACATTTTTTGTTGAATTAATATTCTGTCTTCGATCAGAATAAGGCAGAATGAGTATGGTCAATCCTGTTCACTACAGAGTATATGTATTTGACTTAAAATCCATTATAAAAATATATTATATTTATATTTATGTCATTTTTTAGTTTAAAGTTTCTATTTTTCTAAACAAATAAGAATTTAAAGCAAAGAAATGAACAGAAAAACAATTTATTTGATCAATAGTTAGGAAAAAGACATCAAAATTGTTGTATATTTCGATTACAACGTTATTATACTTCAAAAGTAATGACAATTCATTCAATCAATGATTCAGTAGTTTTCCGATAATATTCCCGAAAAGGGATCAAAATATGAAAAGGGATGGCATTTAACGTGAGATCACTTTTTGCAGAGTTATTATCGATTTAAGTATTCAATTGAAGATAATATCCAATTATTCTCGTTCTTCACATTTGTTAATTCATTTCATATAAATTGAAATCAAAATCACTTCTAAAGAGATTTTGATTTAGATATTCATCAAATCGATTGTGAATTCGGTTTAAATTTAAAGTTATTTTTTATTTATTTTTGTTTAGAATTTGTTTGAAATAAATATTTATTCAAAATTAGTTTATTTGCTGTTCACTCAAATAACTCTGTATTTCAAGTCTTTATTTATATAATTTATGTCAAATTCGTTTTATTTATTACTTATTTATTAATAATTTCATTGAAAGCTATTTTCACTCAAAAAATCACTTAATTTTTAAATATTTTCCTCAAAGAATATTAAATTAATTTTCATTTTATCGGTTTTTCCGAAGAAAAATCAAACGAATAACTCAGTGGACAAAAGCCTCCTATGAATGAAACGAATCATTTTAATTATTTGAGTGCTTCCATCAATTCTTCGAGAATTCCCCGATTTTTTAACAAATTCATCGGTGATTATAATTTTGGTGATCAAAGAGAAAGTATTGAAGAAAACCACAATTTTTGGAAAAAATTTAGTTCAAAGAATCTGAACGGAAAACAGTCACGAATTCCAGTATTTCAGTCAAAAAGTATTAATCGAAATCATTTACAAACACATGAAAAGTACAAAATCCTCAGTTCTTCAGATAACATATTTTTTGAGAACCCATTCAACGAATTGATTAAATCAACGAAATCAGAAACAAATGAAAGTCTTGAAGTGAAACTTCGATCGACTGTTGGCAGAAAAGCAACACCTGATGGTTGGACACAATCAGAACCAATTGATTGTCTTAAATACATCCTCCAAATAGTGAGAAGCAATTCGAGCGCTGATAATAAATTCAAAGCAATTAAAAGATATAGAGATAAAAGACTTGCAGTTATTAATCAAATGGAGAGCTATAACGACAACACTATTGACGACAGAATCAGTCAATGGGTCGACAGAAGTGGATATATCACTACAGCTAACAATTTCAGAATTAGTGACGATGTCCTCAATGCTAATCAATCGATGGCCACACAATCTATGATCAATCAAAGAGATCTGAGAAGAAGAAGTTATAACAGTATGCGAGCCATGGATTTGATTGCTCTCAACAGCAAATACCAGAGTTTTAATTCAGAGATTTCAATGTCCAGTATCTCAAGTATTGAGTCCTTATTGGAGTCAAGACGTGAAGATCCGGAAGAGTTATTATTAGCGCTCGGCTTCGGATATCAGCCCGAAAATCAAAATATTAATCGAATCCCTCAACGATTCTTCGAATCTCCCTCTTCGGCAAAAGGCGTTAATCCGGATAATGTCCGCAAAACCATTGGTATCCCAGAAATTCCTAACCTCTCCTCTTCGGCGTCTTTTCCTTCAACAGGTTTGTCGTTATTTTCTAACGAATAAGACTTCGACCAAAACTCTTCTCAATTCTATCCGACATTTCATTTCATATCTAAAGCCATAATTATTTTTGTGATAATTATATTACACTTAAATAATGACTTATCTCTTGTTTATGTGTTGTAATCACTTCTGAATTCCTGACTCTAATCAACTCATTTGTTGATAACCTTTAATACAATTCAATAAATTCTTTTGAAACAAAACTTCAGATCTATTGTTATATTTTATAGTCATTCGGTTCTTCAAAAAGTGTAGTTTTGTTTCATAACTTAAATTCAATTTGAATATAGATTTTCGGGAACGGAGTTATAGTTGCGGTCGAATCAGTGAACGCTTCCAGAAGAGACTCAGCAAAGAATCGATAATGAAAGCGGAATTACCCGAAATTATAACCTCTTCGTGCAGTTCTTCAGTATTACAATCCCCTCAAAGTGAGAGTATATTAAATCCGGCGAACCGTAAATTTCTGGAGAGTCAGGGAAAGGAACAACAAAATCAATTGTCTTCCAAAAGGTTAATAATTGGCACAAAATCTTATAAATTGGATATAGACGGCGATCCCCTCGCATTTCCAAAGACGCCTTCACCAGTGGCTACGGCGGCGACAACTCCTGTGCCGCCCGACACTGATATGGAAGTGTCTTCTCAAACAAATGACGAACAAATCAATGTCTGCGATAATTACAATATTTTCTCTCAAATTCCTAAACGTAATCCATTTCAGCGACAAAATTGTATTTCAGACCAAGAATTGAATGAAAACACAAATAGAGACGCAATTAATGACTTGTCTTCTGAATTGTCTTCGAGTACGACAACTCTGGTGGGAACAGTTGTTACCGCATCCAGTGAAACAGCTGTCACTTCAAACGACTTCTTGGAATCTGATGAGAGGCGAACGACAATCTCTCAGACGAATAGTAACCGAGTGGTAGAGTCGGCTCTGATTGTGGCCATTGAAAGCCTAAAGCTATCCCTTGATTTCTATAGACATCAGTCGATAAAAATGGCAAAAATTTCTTCTCAAAAATATAACGAATCGTCAAATCTGTGCGAAGAGGAGGTCTCCAATCTCTCAAAGATTCACGAATTGAGAGAAAGTATTCACAAAGAAATTGTTGAAATGGATATAGTATTGAACAGACACTTACAGTCTGTCCATTCTTGTGATGTCATCGATTTGTGTTTCATATCTCAGGCACAGGTATTCACTGAAGCCATCAAAAAGGTATTAATGCAGAGAAAGTGATTAATATATAAATACAAAGTATTTCCAATAATTTGATCGATAGGTTAGACAACTGCTCAAAGAACAGCACAACTTATATTCACAAATGGGTTTTATTTGAGCCCCAAATCAGTGGCCAGTCTTCCAATACATCCCAATATATTCCATAAAATGTTTTGTTTGTTTTTATGACAATTTGTTGATTGATTTTATCGTTGTTTTATTCAAAGTATTATTTCGTTTTTATAACTTCTGTTGAGTTCCTTAAAGGGCAGTACAATAGAGTTGAGGACAATCACTTCGGAACAGATTTGAACGTTTGATCCTATGGTACACACAATTCACAAGTTATCCACAATTTTATACAAACTATTATTATATTAAGTGATATATACCTAAAACAGTGATCAATGGATTAAGTTTTCCGTCGCCATTAAAAAGGGACTGATTTTCTATTTTGGCGAAAGCCTTATTCGGATTGGGATCACATGGCGTGCCTTCCACTCGTGTCCAGAGCCCAATAGTGCAGTTCCAGCCCACTATCGAATGCATTACCAACGAGTGGTCTTGAATTGTAGCGTTTCTTAGAATAATCGATTCCCGAACCCTAACGCCGGCCCCTATTTTGACGCCTTCACTGATACTAACATTGGGTCCAATCTATCGATAAATTATATAATTTAGTCATTAATTGTCAAAACATTCCAATAAAACGATTCCTAATTTCACTGATAAAATAAAATGCATTTTAACTGACGGTAGCCGTCGGGTCGACAGTTGCTGACCGATCGATAAACACGTCTCCAATTATTTTGGGTCCGGAAGGAGTGTCTCCACTCAGTAGAGATGGATTTGTTTTACGGTATTGTCTCAAATAGTTTCTGTTGGCATATATGGCAGAACCGGCGGTTTTTATTTGACTCCACCACTCCTGTGATGTTCGGAAGACATAAACATTTTTGGACTGCGAGAGAGGCATCAAAACGTCTTCTTCCAGACTAATGCACTCAACGGAAGTGCTCTCACCGTTGGAAACACCGTTCACTCCATTGACAAACGTTTCAATAGAGTCTCCGCCATCGCAGACAAGAAGATCGCTATGTCTTCGTTTGAATATATCGCCGATGGAATGGAAGAGATCTGATTTGAATAAATAAAGGCCACAATTGATGGTTGTGCTGATGAAACTCGAGGGCTTCTCCACGTAATGCAACACTTCGTGGGTCTCTTTGTTCTCAACAATACATCCTTTGGACACAAATCGGTTTCAAATAATTGTTTCTCAAACAAAATCATTAGGAATACCATAATTGAAGGACTGCTGACGCGTGGCTTCGGTGGCCATTATTGTTATCAATTTATCATTCGGTAAATTTCGGTGAAATTCAAGCATCTCTTTGAGAGCAAAATCTCCGCAAACGTCACCATTGATTAAAAAGACTGCCTCAGGATCTCCGACTCTAATCTGATCTCTGAAATGATATATACCTCCAGCGGTTCCCAATAAAGTGAATTCTTGGAGATAACGAATACTTATGCTATACTTTCTGACCATTGAATCGATGAAATGGCTAAGAGTTTGGCTCTGATAATAACCGATTAAAAATATCTCTTTCATTCCGTCCACTTGACTACACGACTCAATCAGGTGCTCAACCATCGGAAGGCCGGCCACAGGAAACAATGGTTTTGGGCTATCAAATGAAAGGGGACGGAATCGGGTGCCTTCGGGTCAAAGTTTACATTTGAAGTAACGGTTAGACAAATATTTGTGCGCAAACTTACCTTTTTGTGGTCCACCCATTAATATCACTGATTTCAACATTTTGTTTGTCTTTCGTTCCAAGTCTTTGGTTAAAAACTGATGACAACAGATGTGATCCAAGCGGTGGTTATTTAAATCCACGTCAGACTAAAACATATGACTTTTGTAAACATTGAATGACGTCTTCAAATACACTCCCATTCATGTCATTCATGTCTTCACAGCATTACAATAGAAGAGTGCAGTCCATTACATTACCATCACAATGACCCTGACCATCACCATGACCATCACCATCACCATCACCATGACCATGCTCAATCAATTGTCATTTGATGACTGAATTGGAAAAATTAAGAAAATTTATTGTTAATTAAAATTTAGTTTATTTGGAATCACTTTTACCAAAAAGGGATTTACAAAATGGAAATTAAAATTTATATAATTTACAAATTCAAGTATTGAGTGACAATTAGTCGCCATTCTGTCCATTCTGTGCATTCTGTCGGGCGATCTCTGGATTGAACTGAGAGTTATATTTGCGAAGTCTGTCGTCGACGACAACCGGTTCCTTCTGAGTCCCGCTTTTGCCAGAAAGCAAAGCTCTGGTTCTCTCCCTTTCAATCCTTTCCCTCTCAAGTCTTTCAGCCCTCAGTTGTTCCAAAGTTTTGGACAAAGGTTTGTCTCTTTTATGCTCTGATTCAGAGCTTTCACTCGAATCTCGTTTTCTTTTATTCTTTTTGTGTTTTTTATGTTTTTTGCTTTTCTTAGACTTTATTTTATGAGATGTTTCGCTGATTTTCGGCAATTCATTCGACTTTTTGCTTGTTTTGTGTCTCAGATCAGACTTAGGGTCGGTCTTAGGTTTCATTGTCGCCAAATATCTCTTCATATCTTCAATGGGATCATTAAATTTCTTGGTTTTAATGTCTTTCAACTGTTTTTCTGAATATTCATCTGTTTTACTGTCCGTCAGTTTCATACGCTTTTCGTGTGAATCCAAATACCAGTTGTGTTCGGAACCGATATCTTTGTCGACCAAATATTGCAAAATTCCGGTCTTTTTTTCAAACTTTTCTTTTTCTTCCTTAACTTCTGTTTCGTGGTCTCTGTTTGTTGTCTTAATCTTGTCGTTAAAGTCTTGGAATATATCCAAATGTGATTCCGAGAGTGATGTCTGACTGGTGTCAGCTTTTGATTGATTACTTGCGGGCAGTTTTTGTCTAAGAAGTTGGACTCTCCTCTCGCTGTCGGCCAAAGCGATTCGCTTTTCGACTTCGAGTTCTTCATTTCTGGCCTTTTGTTCGTCTCTCTTAACTCTAGTGATGTTATTTCTATTGCGGACGTGCCATGACTTGTGCCGCAATATATTCATTGCTTATCACTCAATAAATTCAACCACAAATCAATTCAAAGATTATTTAATTGAGTAAAACAAGAAATCATTAGTCAGATTGACTGACACTCTGTCTCTCAGTTTGTTTGTAAACAAGGGATTCACTCAAATCACGTGACGCACTGTTTTTGGCGGTGCTCTCAATGTCTGTCCTCTCTCTGAGTGACTCAGAGTTAGCGCCAAAAGTGGGTTCAAATCATTTGATTTATTGGTTCGGAAATTAAAATAAACTTTAATTCAATTATAACTAAAGCTTAGAAATACATTAAATCCCAAATCGTTTTCACTTTTATTCCCTGTTTTGAGATTTGAGTCATATTTTGGTCACATTTAATGACTGAATGACTGAATGAAAGCCAATTATTTCACGTTTTTAAACGTTTTCTTAATTTTTAGATAATTTCAGTCTTTATCTCAAAATTATATTTTAATTTTCAAACAAATTAATTAAATGAATTCAAAAACACTTTTGATTAACAAATAGTTATTGACTTTTGATTAAAATTAATGATTATTTTGTTTGTGACAGAGATTTGAGATTTTGAGTCAAAATGTCTCCAAAAAAGGTCCAAAAAGTGAGGATTGCGGCCAATGGTTACCGACTCTGCGATCCATTACCGAAAGGAGAAGTTCTTATCGATAACACAAAACAGGAGTGGGTTTTGGGAACAGCCATCGGTTGCGGAGGTTTCGGTGATATTTATAGCTGTAAGCGAAGAGGGGACCGGACGGAAGACTACGTAATAAAGTTGGATAACATAAGTGGCCCTCTCTTTCAAGAAATGAATTTCTATATGAGAGTCACAAAAGAAGAACAAATTAAGAAATTCAAAGACAAACATCGGCTCAAGTTCTTAGGGATTCCCCGATTCATAGCCACTGGAATTCACGACAAATCGAGCGCCGCCTCTAATAAGAGAAACAAAGACTCGAATAACTCAAATCTGAAGAAGAATGCGCCCACAGTTCAGTACAGGTTCTTAGTTATGCAGAGGTTTGGCGATCAGTTGGACGACTGGGTTAAAGATAAGCGACTGACCACTCCTAAGGCTACCGATATTGCCTCCAAAATGATCGATGTTTTGGAGTATATCCACTCTTATGGTTATATTCACGCAGACATCAAAGGAACTAATATTTTGAAGTCAAAGTCCAAATCAAAGACAGACAACGACTGGTATTTAGTCGACTATGGGTTGGCTGAACGTTATTGCGATCAAAAGGGTGTCCATCGCAACGATAAACCGGACAAAAAGAGAGCCAACAACGGAACAGTTGAGTACCGCAGTCGTGACGCACACGTGGGGTGTCTTAGCCGTCGCTCTGATATGGAATGTCTCGCATATAATCTGATTCAATGGCTTTATGGAAGACTTCCGTGGATGTCATGTCTTAAGGATGCGAAGAAAGTCGAAAAATTAAAGGAAGACTTCTTTGAAGATTTGGATCAATCTCTTAGAAAATGTTTTCGAAAGTCTGTTCCCAATGGCCTCAAAGAGTTCTTAAAACTTGTCAATGACATCGAGTTTGATGCCGAACCAGATTATCGTCGTTTCAAAGATATTTTGATGAAAAGGTTTTCTAAAAAGAGCTCAACTAATGTTTCCGACGAAGAGGAAGAAGAAGATGAAGTGGAAGACGAAGAAGAAGACGAAGAAGACGATGAATTTGTGAGAAAGGCATCTCAGTCTTCCTCTGAGTCTACTATAGACTCCCTTCGTATGAATGTTCCTCTAAACCGACAAAAGCCAAAAAATGCAAAGAAGAGGAAACGAAATAATAACAGGAAAGACAGTTGTATCGAATTAAGTGATTCAGAGAACAGTAGTAGTGTTCGGTCAGTGAGTAAAAGTCCCCCAAAAAGGGCCAAACCTTTATGGGTTAACACTGACCGAAGAAATGGAAAAATGGATTCAAACGCCACGACTCCTAAGAGACGGTCTGCGCGTAAATCCGTTACTCGATTTAGTACTCCATTACTTTTTGCCAACTCTGATGACGAAGACTACACCGATGACCAGGATTTTGATATACCGGTTCTCGATTTGAACAGTAGTGGCGATGCATCAGACAATCAGAAGCACTTGAAAAAGGTTAGCAATAAATCAGTAAAGGATGTCATTCCCAATGAAACGCCGGCTATGAGGGAAATGCGGGAACGGATTGAACAGAAGAAACGCGAGAAAGAGATGAAGAAAAAGAAAAAATAAATGAATTTTATTTGAATTTTAATCTTTTTTTTGGATATAATTTTCACTCATTTTTATTAATTTTTATTAATTTGATTATTAATTCAATATTTATTGCATTTAATTCTTAGTTTTAATTAAACTCTTAATCATTTTGTTTCTGAAATACTATAAATTCTGAAAACAATTTGATATCTGATATGAATTTCTATTAATTTTTTTGAATCCTTTCTAAATGTTATTGAATTGGAGTTAAATCGCAATTATTTTTCCAAATATTTTCAATTAAATGATTCAAATTTAATGCAATTTAAATAAATTTATTTTAAAACAATATTTGATTACAAAGTTTTTGATTTATACCACAGAATGAAAGGCAATAAACCGTTTCTTTGACGCAATTTGGGGTCAAATATATTGAAATTTAATTTTTGTAATCGATTTAAATAATTTTGAATCGAAACTAATGGCAGAAAAATGAGTCGATTTTGACGATCGACTCTTTCCATCAGATTTAAAATGGTTCGGATGTGTTGGTTGGCATTGGAAGCCATTTCAAAGCACAGTTCCACCAAATTCTCAGTGGGTTTTCCTCTCAGAAAGTCTTCGTGAGATGTCTTATATTTTATAAGAAGATCTGAAGGGATATAACACCGATTATAAGTGGCGTTGTGTACCACTCCTCGCAATACATTAGTTATGCCCTGAGCTCGGCCTAAATGACTGCAAATATGATCTAGGTCTATTCTTTTGTTTGGAGGCACTTTGTTCAGAGATGTGGAGCACTCGACTATCAGATAATAAACCGGAGAAACCGAAGAATCGAAATATTTTTCTAAGTCTTCAAATGTGTTGAAAGGAAAGTCACTTAAATTCTTTGCGTCGATTCGACTCTCAATCAGTTTTTTGAACCAATGTTTCGCTAGTTTTGCATTTCTTTCGCACTTTTGAGAAAACGGTTTACAAAATATTAATTAAAACGATTTAAATCTTAATTACTTTTTGAAGTTCGTAAGCAATCGGATGATTGATATCAACAATCATAGAGTCGTCGGCAAAGATCTGATCAATTAGTTCCGACCAATACTGGAGCCGTATTTGAGCCATCAGTTGGGTTGAAGTCATGTCTCGGATTTGAGACAATTCCGCGTTAAAGGCTCTGATGGCGAATGCGTTTCGACGAACTGAAGACGACTTCAATAAAATAGTCGACAAATAATTCTCAAAATCAAATTTTCTGTCAAAACGAGGTATTAGTCAAAGAAACCATTGATTGGATAATTGATGGCATACTTAACACAATCGATGCAATACTGTTGAGAAGATTGCAATCGATTTGCCTTCAAATTGGTTTCAGTCCTTCCTTTGCTTTCATTTGTCTTTTTATTCAAATTTTCAACATTTTTAACACTTTTATAATCAGAAAAATATTTAAACAAATTTAAAACTTTCGCATAATTTCTGTTAGATTTAAACGAAAGGCTTTTCAATGAAATCATTATATAAAATATTAAAGAAATTAAAACTCAAGATAACTAATAATTAAAGCAATTAATTGACATTAAATGACATCAAAATAATTGGAAAAAATATTGTTTTGATTCCTCGGTATTCAAATTGAGACCAGAATTTACATTCGGGACTTCAATCAAGTATTAGTCAAACAAATAATTCCCCAAACATTTCAAACCTCTCTTTCAGCTGTTTTTTCATTTGAAAAAAGTATCCCTTCTTTACGTCATTTGTGGATAACTCAGAACTGATTTTGTAAACAAACAGAATTTGAAGCAATTGTTTACTCAATAAAAGTGAAGAAATGAATTCAAATTAAGCTATTCTTTCAAAAGATGGTATCCAGTGATGAGCCAGTGATGACCTAGTGATCACCTAGCTTCATTTGATGTCTCTTTCACTTTGATTGAAGTTGAACTGTACTCGATTCTCACTTTTGGAACACTGGAATGCAACCAAACAATTGTTTACCAGAATAGCAATCAATGGTTTCCTATTAAATGACATTTAAATCGACCGAAAAATAGATATAACTTTTGAATTGATTTAAAGCTCTAAAAAATGTCAATTTATTGCATTAATTATTTTAAATTTAGTTCATTTAAGACTAGTTTTAATGTTATTTCAAAATCAGTTTCACAAAACTCTGCAATTGGTTTACGGCTCGGATTTGTCTCAATTCACACCAATTGTGGTTCAATTCAGTCGATTATTGAATCCAAACTGAAGTCCAGATTTGAGGTGAGACTCAATTTAATTACACTCAAACTCAATGCACGTAATCTTTAGTTAAGAATTATAATAAATTCGAGAATTGTGCTAGGTTATGTTAGGTTATGTTAAATTTGGTCATTGATACTCTGTTTTGCATCTTATTGATTGTCATTTGATTCAATTGTTGTAAACTCTATACTTATGAAAGACTTGAGTCTAACAAATGTTTTCGTTTCCGATCGAAATCCAAATAGTTTTCGAGTTATCTGAATGTAAGGCACATAACAACTGCTTCCGACCAAACCTCAAAAGCCCGAAAGAGGGTGAGTGTGTTGGGCGGCGGGGCCTGGGGTACGGCTATCGTTGATCTTATTGGACATAATGTTACTATAAATAAACATCTATTCGAAGAAGAGGTCATTTTCTATGTTAGGGACGAACCGTTGCGACTGATTATTGAGAAAACCCGTCAAAACATACGATACTTGACTGCAATCAAACTTCCAAAGAATATAATCCCCGTCTCATCGCTCAGTGAAGCCATTTATGGCACCGATATCTTAATATTCGTTATTCCTCACGAATATGTCACTAAACTCTGTTCGGATATTAAGGCTGTCGGTCCTCTTCCGCCCACTACTATAGGTCTTTCCTTATCTAAAGGTTTACATATCGATAGCGCAGGAAATCTAGAATTGAGTTCACAAATAATACGTAAAATGTTAGGAATAGAAGTGGGAGTTCTTTCCGGGGCTAATATCGCCATAGAAGTGGCGCGAAGGCGATACAGTGAGACCACTCTCGTTAACCCTCTCCTCGATGATAAACAGTGCGAACAAATGCTTCGATCTTTGTTTGAATGCAAGCACTTTAAAGTGAGCACCTGTTCCGACGCTCCCACTGTTGAAATGTGTGGCGCCCTTAAGAATGTTGTGGCCATTGGTTGCGGTCTAATCGATGGTTTGGGTTACGGGACAAATACGAAGGCGGCGGCGCTCGCCTGTGGTGTCAGAGAAATGGTTCGATTCGTTCAAACGTTTCATCCGAGCTCTCAATTACTGACATTCTTCGAGAGCTGTGGAATCGGCGACATAATCGCCAGTAGCTTCGGAGGAAGGAATAGGAAAGTTGGCGAAGCACTCGTTGGTTCGGTTAAATCGATTCAAATCTTGGAGAGGGAGATATTAGGCGGTCAGAAACTGCAGGGACCGCACACCGCAGAAGTTGTCTTCAAAATTCTGAGCAATAAACGCCTCTTAAATGAATTTCCTTTTTTGACTGCCATTCACCACATCTGCAATCGGAATATGAATCCCAAAGATATAATCGAAGCGATTCGGGCCTCTCGTTAGTCATTTGCCACCGAATCGGTTGGACTTCTTATTTATAACCGATTTTAGTCAAAATTTTAGTCGATTTTGTGATTTGACTTCAATTTATTTATTGAGTATTATTGTGATTATAGGACACAATTTAAAATCTTTCAATTTATTATTCTTGGAAAGAATTCTATGGAATTTACCGTGAATTCTGTGTTGTCTAATGTTGTCTAATGTTGTCTAATGCTGTCTAATGATGTCTAATGCTGTCTAATGTTATCTAATGTTGCTTGCTACTTAAACCATAACCGAATGACAATAACTTGATGTGATATTTGAGTTATATTTTGATATTTTTAGTCATTTACTTAAATTATTTACTATTTATCGTTATATTCGAGAATTAGATCTGATTCGAGAAATTTGTTTATATATTTATTTATTATATAATAATTAGTTAATTAGTTAATTGAATAATTCAATGGTTTAACAGACCGTTAAAAAACTTGATCGATATCTGAGATTAATTGAGAGCTGATATCGAAGTCTAACTCTTATCTGTATTTCGCTTTTTCTTAATGACAATCAATAAAATGGTTTTAATTTTGATTAAAATTCTTCTCATGTAATGAAAATTAATAATTCATTAATCATTTGAGAACTGAAAACATTATTTTGATTTATAGCCCACTTATTTGAAAGTTCTTAATGAGAGTCATATGCATACCGTCCCAAAAGACTCCGAGACTCACTTCCGAGTACTGATTGTTTCCCCACATTTCGAAGCACTCACTTCTTTGAAGGTAATCCAAACTATGATCCAATTGATTGTCTCAAAGACTGTCTAATTGGTAAATAGCGACACCGTTTGGTCAATGAGGTCCTTAAAGAAGAGATTTCGTCGTCAATTCATGCTCTGGCCATTCAGGCCATTACTCCCGAACAGTGGAAGACCCAACAAATTGATAGCTCCCCCACTTGTCGCGGAGGAATGGGTTTATGATTATTCACCACAATTGGGGTTATCTCTAAAATGAGACCAATTTTGAAAAACGGAAACCAAACTTATTATTCATTTTTCGAAAAATATTTAAATATTATTTGATTTAATTAAAAGCAAATTATTTAGAAAATAAATAAATTTTCGTTTCGCTCTTTAGTTCAGAATTTGAGTTCATTTTTAAATAAATTAAAATAAAACTATCGGTCAGTCAGTAATAAAATGAAGAGTTCAGTACTTTTCCACAATTTTATGGCAGATATTTGAGAATAAAAAACAAATACCATTTGATAAGAAAACTAAGAAAATAAGAAAATTAATAATCAAAAGGAAAGGAGGGAATTGTTTCCAGGATTTGAAGAAGAAAAACAAATTCGTATAAATTAAATAAGAATCACTGGTTTTAATGATTTGAGAAACTAATCAGATGTTTTTCAATTGATTTTGAATAACTGGGATAAATATCTTGCATTTCCTCTCAGATTAATCATATTTCAAGAGAAAAATCTTTTCTGAAAAATCAGTTTAATTAGAAAAACATGATTTTATATCAACAGAAATAGGTTTTCATATAATGACAATCAATTTTGATTACAATATCCGTATTTGCAGCTATATTCAGCTCCAGGTCATTAGCTTCAAAAGAACGCCAAAAGAGCTTTTTGTGATCTTCTCAGTGATTATTCTGAGAACAAGAGTGAACTGATTAACTTTAGACAATCAGCACAACTATTGTTACCTAAATTAATCCATAATTAACTCACGAGTTGTAAACTTATTTTACAAGTTTTCAGTTTATTAAACACCCGTTAATTGAAAGCAATTATTGCTTTGAATCAATTTATTCGATACTAAATCATATCTGAATTATATATTAGTTATTCAAATATCTGAAGTATTCTCGAGTTTTGAATAAAAGTTAATTTGATTTATGTATTGAAAATAAATAATCTGTTCTTTTGTGTGAAATCTATTAACCAAAAGACAAAAGACTTTCACAATAGAGTACTTGATTTCAGCCAAACATCAAATATTTAAAGTTTCAAAAATAAATTGTTTAAAAAAAGTTATTTTAGAGTATATTTAGAATTCAATTCTAATAGTCGTCGAACCAGTTTTCAGTCATTACATAAGAATAATAATTTCGGGTATTTGTTTGCATAGCTCTGTCTCTGCATAGCATTAGCCGACACACAAACACTGATTTCACTCAATCCACTGCTGGCGGTGGTGGCAGTGAAACCACACCAACACAACACTATATCACAACTTTAAAAAGTGATCCGACATTTATTCGAAGAACTTCTCTCCACTCAATGTCTTCGCAGAAATATTTTCATTTATTTCTTTTGGAAAAGTTTTAAAGTTTTTCATTCGTTTGGTTATCAAAAGAGCGTAACTTTTTTTTGCGGAACTGTTTTGTGAATAAAACTGAAGTTATTGTTAAAATCGAAGAAAGAGTGCTCTAAACTGTAAGAATAGGCTGTGTTTGGCTAACCTACTGAAGAGGACAATGACACTGACAATTGGAACCACCCGTTTCTACTTCTTTTCCATTGTATTTCAATTGTTTGCATATAACTGTATTGCAATTAAATACAATATTTGGTTCAAATACCCGCAACCATACAACCCGTCGGAGCCGTTCACTTATTGCAAGGAGAATACGACGGACCCGACCGGTCAGAGCAATTGCACGACTCAAATACCCATTTATATAAATACTCTGGACTCGGAGCGGACATATGTTCCCTATTCTTACAATCAATTCGACTTCTGTCCGGCAATTGAAGGCTTTGAATACAGTGAATCAGATGTAATCGAATGGGACGACAGAATATTCCGAACCTCTTATGACATAAAATTCCTGCGTAACGAACAGTGCCGACTCCTCTGCAAAAGACCCTATGACTTGAGCAGAATCTTCGACATCCATCGGATAAGTGTAATGAAAATGCTTATGACTAAACAGTATTATCAGCACTACTTTGCCGACAACTTTCCGATGCAATGGTGTTATAGTCAGAATCCATTCGAGTGTTTCATCGGAGCTCCGGTCGGTTATTATGTGGACTCTCACGGAAACCCAAACGACTATCGAATCAAGAAAAGAAGTGACACTAAAACCGATACTTTCTATTTGTTTAATCACTTGGACTTCACTTTTACTTATGAAAGTGGAACGGCTAAGTCGTGGGGCGACACTCTGGGCGACAAAGTCGGGCGAATTACGTCTATGAAAATAAGACCCAGGAGTATAAAACACGAAAAAAGCAATTTCAAGAACTGCGCTCTCGATTCACCACTTTTGGAAATACCTAATTCATTGAATTATTCTTCGACTTTCACTGTCTATCACTCATATTCGGTGACATTCATAAGGGATGACACAATCAGTTCAAAAGAGCGATGGGATCGCTTGTTATCAGCTCTTCCTGAGAGCAGTACTGGAAAGTGGTTTATCATAACCGCTATTCTTTTGGTAATTGTATTATCGATTCCGTTGGTGTTTGTGTTGTCGCGAACATTGCTCACCAAATATGAACTCTTCGGTTGGATAAACAGTAAGCCATTGTCTAACCCGAACAGCGGATGGCAGGCCATCGCCAACGATGTGTTCCGTAACCCAAAATATCCGCTCATCTTTTCATCGCTGATCGGTATCTCACAGAATATCATTTCATTCAATTATCTCTTATTTAATGTCATAAATGTTTTGAATTAATAATACGTTTGAACTTTGGATGAAATATAGGCTAATATTGCGGAAAGATTTCAGATTTTCATTCTTTTCTTGAATATGACATAAATTTTTGAATCAAAAGTTCATTTATGAATAGATTAGAAAATATTTCAAAAAAAAGTTTTTTTTATGACTTAAGTGACCGAAAACCGAAAGTTTTTCTTTTGATTTATGAGAAAAGGAGATAAATATGTAAAACATTTTCGATGCGATTAATTCAATTCAATATTTAATTGAAAGTTAGTCATGAAATTAAACAACAGACACATTAACTTTTTTTTCTAAAAACAAAATAATGAATTCCAAGTACATATACATCAATGAAAATGAAATCCCAATCATTTAATAGGAAGTAAAGAATGGAGTGATTAAGTACCACAACATTCCTTTTCTTCTTCGATGAAAAACAATTTAATTTTTTATGAGAAACAATTGGGATATCATTAAAGCAATCAATCGATGGTTCACTTCAATGATTTTCTGATAGACTTAGAAAACTCTTCAGATTTTTGGTGAAACATATGGTTTATTAATTATTCCACTATTTTTAAATATGTTAATTGCAATTAATTGCAAGTTAATTATTTCAAATTTATCTGTCTTATGAATAATTGCAATAATCCTAATATAAAATATGAAAATTGAGTTTAAAATATTCTTTATTATTATTATAGGTTCCGGAGTTCAATATATTTGCTGTTTGGGAGTCGTGGAAGTGTTGACAGTTCTCATCCACTTTTCAACTTCCTTGATACTAATAGTTTTGATAACTATTTTACTCATTTTACTGGTTGGAAGTGTTGGCGGTTATGTTTCTTCGCGTTTCTACCGAAGCTTCGGCGGACAGAATTGGAAATATAATTGTTTGCTGACCTCTGGCCTCAATCCAATTATGTTGACCGCAATTCTCTTTTTGACCCGAAATTTCCTTTTGCAAGAATCTGCCAGTTCTTTAGCCTTTCCCATAAGTTTTACCCCCGCCTTGTTTGTTTTATTGATAAGCTTTGGTTTAGCCCTACCCCTAACTTTTGCTGGCTCATATTTCGGTTTCAATTACCAAAAGCCCATTGAATATCCGGTCCGCCCGACAGCTAATGTTAGAGACATTCCAAAGCAAAGTGTTTATAATGTATTTCCAATCAGTCTTTTATTGGGAGGTTTAGTCCCGTTTATAGGGGTTTGGATCGTCGAAAACTATCCGTTTTTCAATTCGGGTGAATTATTGATAAGCACGGCATCAATCTTGTTATGCGCTCAGACAGCTATAGTGTTTTGCTTTCTCAATCTGATGGATGAGGACCATCGCTGGTGGTGGAGGTCTTATCTAACTATCGGTTTCGCAGCCGTTTATTATTTCATACATTGTTTTTGTCTCATTATATCGACGATAATAATCGATGACATGATATCCGCCCTTTTGTATGGCTTTTTCTCTCTGGTCCTCTCTGTCCTCTTATTTTCATTGATCGGAACGATAGGATTTTTAGTCAGTTTTGCTTTTATTTGGATGACTTATACCCTGAATAAGCCCAACACTGAAATTGATTACTCGACGTTCCCAGAGGCCACTTGAGGCCACTTAACGCCAGTTAACGCCACTTAACACCACTTAATCAACACTCAAATCATTATTTTAGTCTTAAAATCAAGTTTTGTAATGCAATCGAAACCAATTTGAAGGAAAACTGTTTTATATAAACTGTTATATGACTCGAAATTATTATTTGAGTTATAGTTTCAAATGAATTATGAATTAGTTGTAAATAAAAATATATTTTTAATAATTTTAAAAAGTTTTGTTATAATTTAATTGTTTAGAAATGATATGAATCGCAGATAAACTGAAACATTTTTTTCGTGAAAAAAGGTTAAAAATCTTCTAACGAAAAATGCAATGATTTTGTTGAGAATAAACCACTTTTGAAATGTTGTTTCTGTGGAGCAGACAATTAATTATATATTTATATAATAATTTGAAATTAAACTCTTTTTAAGTGCTATACTCTCAGTGTTACAAATATTAAACACGAAATTGTTTTTTGCATTTCAAGTGAATGTTGAGAGTGTTGTGGACTCGACTGACATGAGCTCCAAATATTCACTCGGCTATGAATGAGACCAATAGTCCATTAATTGCTAATTGAAATAAATGTGTGCATGAATTGAATTTTCACACAAATTATTGTATTTAAAGTAACAAATAATAAATTGTAGACATTATGTGAGAAAATATTACATTTGAGTGGAGGACAAATCTAAGCATGCTTCATTTCAATTACGCTCTTTAACTTTAAACTCTATATAATGTAATATAATTATTATTTTTTCTTAAAAAAGATTTTTTTTTTATAAATTTTCAAAACTTCACTTTCAGTGAAACTCTTATTTATCTTCAGATGAATTGTTGCATAAAATTCAAAGTATTCTCAAATCGTTTACCATTTGACTCATATATTGTAAAACTTGAAGAAAATTCTATACAAATGTCTAATTTTAGAGAAAATTATTTTTTTAAACGAATATTCAATTAAATCAAGATTTGAATTTAGATCTCAGAAATGGTTATTTCAATGTAATTATTTTTTTAATAGTAGCATGCTAACATTAAACTTTTTAGAGTAGAATTGAAAATAAGATTTTGGACATTAAGTGATTTGTCACCGTTTGATACAAAATATGATGAGATGTACGCAATTATCCCCTATTGTTAACCTATTCATAGCAATTTACCCTGGTTGTTTGATTGTCTGATTGATTGCAAACCATGAATCTTGTGACAGATTACCAATTCTTTGAAATTGTTTACGAAAACCACTTCTCGAAGGCAAAAATATTAGAGAATTTCGATTACCCCGAGTAATGTTTACTCCCATTAAATGACATGTTTTGACGTCAAAGAAGTTTATTATATTTCATTACATAAGTTATAAAAAAGAAAAATTTGAAACAAAATATTTCAGTCAATAGCTTTTGAAACTTTCATTTCTTTTCTGATTTCCTGCGAAAGGGATAAAAGCAATGAAATAATAACCTTATTTATAATCAAAAGAATCAGAATTGAGCCCAAATTGTCGACAGACGTGAGCCTGAAATTACAAAAATAGTCGCCTTTCGGACTCTCAGATAGAAATTCTGAAAAGTATTCAAAACAATTAATTAGAGATCAAATGATTTTGATTTGAATACCTTCGGAGACAATTAGCAAAAATTTGGCCGAACCTAAGAATGTCGACAAAATGACGGTCGCGATGAAGAAATTTAGGAAAAACTTATCCTTAAATTGAATTTGAATTAAAGCAAAGGGAGAGACAATTGAAATGAAAATCGAAAGCAATGCCAATAATGTCCACAAAAGAATGTAAGTGAAGTCCTTTTTCCGAACTATTTCTTCTCTGCCATCATTTCTGAATGTTTTCGACCAAAATAAGTAAATACCATAAAAGAAGTGCAAAACAGTGAGCAAAACGATGGGCCACTTGGGGTGAGGCTTCACCCGTAGCTCTTTTCTTAGACTTATCTTCTCTTTGGTATGAATTAAATTTAAAATCGAGTCCACATAAATCACATGAAAACTGATGAGAATAAGACTTTCGACAATTCTTCGCCGAAAAACTTTTATAAAATCACAATCTCTTGAATTGGTTTCAACCGTAATGTCTTCACTATTCGCCAAAACAACCAAATATTCGTTGTATTGAGAATTAACTACAAATTTAATATTCAAATAGTTTTTTATATTATACCAAAAGTCAACTAAAAGGGAACTCACTTCCGGTGAAAGACATGTAATGCAATCCAAAGGTGAGGACAATGTCGGCCACAATCAGAGCCATTGTGAGAATTAGGAACCGTTTGCTGGTGAAGATAGCGCCCACATAACCCAACAGAGCCACTAAGAGTCGGAAGATTGTTGTCAAACGCCATTTAATGTCTGAAAGTTTGAGTTCTGTGGCTTCGGTGGTAAACGAGACGTAAATGAAGTAAAGACTTATCACAAACAAAACACAACTGAGAATCGCAACGAAAACTCGTATTCTTTTGAGTCCTTTATTTCCCTCAGTTTTTGAAACAGACTTCGGCGGAGACTTCGCCTCTATTTTGTCCATAATATCGAAGATAATTGCGATTCTTCGGAAGAAATAGTTTTTAAAAGTTTATTTTTATTATCCTTTTCTTCATATAATGTGTAACCGAATGTTTAAATAATATTTGATTTCTCGAGATTTTTATGTATTGATTGTTCTAAAAGTTTATAAATGATCAAGGTATGTTTCAGTAGTAGACTTTTTGTGACATATTTGTAGACTTTAAAGTTTAAACCGATTTTGAAGTTTTCTTAGATTTTCCCAATGATTAGGAATAAAAAAAATCGAAATACAATTCAATATAATAAAGTATTAAATATTTAATAAAATGTGAATTATATTAATATTTGAATGACATCTCGAGTTCCCAAATTATAACTTGCTAAGAATCCGCTTCAAGTGCATTCCTGGCACCTCAGTCTATGAAGAGTTTACATTAAATTCATTTTATATAATTATTCTTTTTTGTATCAAGCACAAGTTCATTCATGAATCAATCATTCCCATAGTGAATAATAGTGAAAAATATGCATACTTTCAACATGCACAATTTCTTAACTCCTTATGATTCTCCAATAATTCAAATACAGAGAAATGCAATCAATTGTGAAGAGAGGGATGTCTTCACTGATGTCTCAACTGATGTCTAACGCCATCTGTTTTCCTCTTTTTCTCAAACTATTTGATTATTGTTTTGAATTAATCCTCAATTTATGCCTCAATTTATGCCTCAATTTATTTGTTGATTAGCTTAAGAATAACCACCGAAATGAAGGATATTTTGGATCAAAATCTGATTCCTTCGCCGAAAACGTTTTGTGCTATTCGTGACATGAATTTGGAGACAATTGAAAGACTGGAATATTGTGAGATCAGACCTATTCTTCCAAGTCTTGTACGGATGGGATGGTGTCCGACACTAGACAATAGCGATGAGTGGACAGAACGCCGCAAACAGATCCAAACGATGCTGTCCGGCATCGAAGTGATCAATAATGTGGTAAATCTATTGTCTGTCGATTTTCACGCTCTGGAAATAGATGTCCGCAAAGAACAACAGTTGAGATTAAAGTGTGGATCAAATCCAAGCGATTCGCTGCTAATCTCATCGCTGACCGACGGGTTGGCCCTCGAGTTCGAGCGCTGCGACGGAATCAGAAAACTTAGACTTTTATTGAGTGAATTGATTTCAATAATGACTTTCGTTCGGCAGTCATGTCATCAAAACCAACAGTTGGTGACCGGACTCCGACCCTCAGAACTATTCGATAATGAGGTCTATTTGGACGATGTCTCGGATGTCATCTGCATTGCAATCGCAGAACTGCCCAATACTTTACAGATTTTGGAAGTGGTCGAGGCTTTACTCCACGTCAAGAACGGAACGGCTCTTATTTCCAGAATTGCCGCCAATTTTCCCGAAAGTTTCCACGAATTGTGTCTCAATCTTTTGAATAATGGCGACAAACATGAAGACGAGTCCTTTTGTGGCCGAACTCGAATCACTGCTCTCAGACTTCTCTGTCTAATGAATCCCTCGGAAACCCTGACAGTGAGGGCCGAAGCGGTGGATATGTGCCGAATGCCGAGCCTTACAATTATGCTTACATTGGATTACATCAGAAATAATGAGAAATCAAGAGATTGTTTGCCCGAAACTAATATCGTTTCATTCATTTCGGGTATTCTTTTGGGAACCGACGATAAGATACGGAATTGGTTTTCTCAATACATACGAATTGGTCAGAAAAAGATGGATCAGTCCATACAAACGAGTTTAACAAATCTTAGGAAAGAACTCCTCAAAAGTGTCGACCGTTTGGTTCAAAATGGACTCAAAGGAGAGGATGGCTCAGAGTCTGGTGTTTCTGAAGCCTGTGTTTTAGTGCGACTCTACTGTGCTTTACGTGGAGTGGCGACTATGAAACTGACCGAAGAAGAGACCAATGCTATCGTCGCTCTTATTATATGTCATCCGCCGCCCAATCAAATTGGGATCAGATTTGTTTCTCTGTCTCTGTGTATGATATTATCGGCGCCATCACTGATCAGTAGCGGTGAGAATGAGCTCAAAGTAATCGATTGGATCAAATGGTTGGTACGGGAGGAGAGTTCTTTTGGGCGCATAACTCACGGGAAATCCTCATTTGGAGAAATGCTTCTTCTGATTGCTATTCACTTTCATTCTAACCAAATGACGGCAATCGGGGATTTGGTGTCGTCGACGCTCAGCATAAAACTTCCGATTCGAGCAAATAATTTGAATCGAGTGAAAGCGATCTTCACTCAGGAGATATTCACTGATCAGACGGTGACAGCACATGCTGTGAAAGTTCCGGTCACTCCTAATCTAAACAGTGGAATATCTGGGTTTCTGCCCGTCCACTGCATATACCAATTGCTCAAAAGCAGAGCATTCACTAAACATAAGGTTCCGATAAAGGATTGGATTTTCAAACAGATCTGTTCTTCCAATTCTCCGATTCATCCAATCCTTATACCACTGATTGAAGCCTATGTTAACTCTATTATACACCCGACCCCTAAATCATCTTCAAACACAACTAATGAGCCCTTCACTGAAGAGGAAATCCTAGCTATTTTCAAACATAAAGTCTATTCAGTTGAAGACAGCAAAGGAGTGGACGAAAAGATGGAAGTCGACGACTCGGCAGAGCTCTCTTCCCCATTGACTTCACAACTATTGTTACTCTATTTCGTTCTTCTGTACGAAGATATACGTCTGACAGCGCTCTCCAAGAATACGATTAGTTGTGACCGAAAATTACTGACTTATTCTCTTGAATTCATGGCACAAATTCCTATCTTTTATCTGATCCAAGAGGCGCGAAGAGATCAGAAAAACTATGGAATAATCACATCTTCATTGTTACGTTTGGTGTCTCACCACTACCCACACCTCTGTCTCGTAAAGGATTGGTTGCCGTCAGAAAAACACGAAATAATGTGTAAATCGCGACTCATTTCAACAGAAAACGAGAAAAAACTGTTTCTGAAGGCCTTTGACTCCAATTCTCCGTCACTTATAGTTTCAGAATTGGAGCGATTGTTAACTCTCCCTAAAAATCATTTGTGGCCATTGGCTCCCGATTTCATATCAAAACTTCCGCTACTTTTGATATGTTCGACGCCCCGACAGGTCCGAGAAAAGGTGAAAATCATTTGGTTTGAATTGAATTCAATATTTCCGCGAAAGCTGTGGGTTATGACCGTTAATGTGTTGAGACCTAAATTGTTCGGTTTTATGCCTAAGAGTCAACTCTTGACGTGGACTGACATCATGTTAGACCCCTTACATGTCTTGAGATGCGATCCACGAATATTCAGAGGCGCAGAACTCATGGAAATAATATTACATATGTTGAATGCATTTCTGGCCGCCTCCAGAATATATCTGAGCCATCATATGATGGAAACGCCCTCCAAATGTCCTGAAGAGGAAAAAGACAGAGAAGAGTTGAGAACAGCACTCTTGACAGCTCAGGAAAGCGCTGCCATTCAAATACTCCTCGAATGCTGTGTTCCAAAAGAAGACGAATCAGAGGGCAATCTATTGACTAATTTAAGAGAAGTCCAGGGATTGGTTTGCAGTCATTTGCATCAGGTCTTTATCAGTGATCCCGGTATTGCAAAATTAGTCCATTTCCAGGGCTATCCGAGTGAACTCTTGCCACTTGTCGTGTCTGCCATTCCTTCGATGCATATTTGTCTTGATTTCATTCCCGAGCTTTTAGGACAACCGGATCTACAAAAACAGGTAAATATTTTTAGATATTTATTAATAAGTTATGAATTGGAAATGAGCTGCGGATCCGTTTCCTCTCATTTTTCTTCATTTGACAAAAATAGAAAAAAATATATATTTCGATAAAAATCTGATTTAATTTTAAAAATTGATTTTTTGAAGGCGTTTGCAATGAAATTATGTTCGTATTTATGCAAACAATACTCAATCACCAAATCTTTTAATGTCGCAAAACTCTGCTTCAATGTGTCCATCACTTTGGTCTCAGTCCTTCCCAGTGAGAAGAGAGCGCCCTTTTTCACAGATGTATTGCCAGCTTTGGTGCGAATGTGCGCTCCTTTTCCTCCTCTCTGTGAGGATTCAGTTAAATTACTGATCCAATTGTCGCAAATCAATATGTCCTGTTTGGCGGCCACTTCTCCCCACTTCATGTTTCCGGAGGCGACGCTTAAACTCTACAATAAATCTATGGAAAGACTGGATTGGCATCAATTAAATGACATTTTCTCTAACCTTCCGATTGAAGACACGCTTTCACTTAGTCTTCAAAAAGCATTTTCCAGTTTATGTGAATTTTCTGTAATTAAAAAGATTTACTAATTTTTAAACATTTTCTCAAATCATTTAAAAATTCATTATATCATTGATTTTATTCAATAAATATTTTCGAAATCAGGAATTATTTGTTTCTCTGTTATTTCAAATGACTTCTTTGGGAAAACTTTTAATGCATTTCTTCTTCTGTTTATATCTATATTTCTCTGAAAATCTCTTTATATGAAAAATTTCTTTTTTGCGGAACAAAGAACACAAACAATTCTGAAGAGTAAATCCAAACAAAGGTTCAAGAATTTTGTGCCAAACTATAGATAATATAATTGAATAACTTATCAAACGATTCAAAAGTTTAATTCCTTTCTTTGTTTGCTTCGGAAGTCTTTCAGCAATAAAACTATTATAGTTTGGATTTATTTCTATTTAATTTTATATCCAATAAATCTAAAAGATATAAAAGACTCCATATTCTGATTAGTTGTGAAATCAATAAATTAATTACCAATAATTAGAATCTAATTATTAGACTCTAAGGATGTTATGGGATATCCCTTAAAACAAATATTTTCTACACTTATAAAACATCTGAAATGTTTGACTTTTTAATTATAAATTATTAGACATCAATGGCTTATGTTTTTTAAATTTAAATTGTATTGTATTTTATAGACTATCGAAGAAATGAATTTTATAATCAATTAATGGTTACCATGCTCAACCTCAGAGTATGCCATCCCTTCCATGTAAAAAGTCCTAAGACCTACTCTTGATCTGGTTATCAAACTTTTATGTATTCAGTTATGTTTAAAAAGAATTAATTCCAAAATATAGCTGATTTGAAATTTTAGCTAGCTCTACTAACTCTTTGATTGTTCTTCTGTTCACATTAAATAAATAAAGGTTTGAATTTAAATACTTTGTCTGTGAATCGGATCTAATTCTTATTCGATTGATTGGACAAAAAGTGAGTTTTTTTTATCAACTCTGTTATCGTCGTTAAGTTATCGTTGAATGAGTTGACACAACATATGTTTGTTTTGAACAATACTTTAATTTACAGATCAAATCAAATCAATTATTTCTTTAATTCAAATCTATTTTCTCCTGTTTTGTCAATAAGTCTTCAGTTTTTATAACAAATATCGATAGAAATAAGCAAGGGCAGTTAGTAATAGTCTGTTACTAGTCTATTAATGTTAATTATATGGAAATGCTAATCTGCTAGTACATTTTGATTATTTATCACTTCCATATCATATTTATAACAAAATTGTGTAATTCATAGAATATTATATTTTTGTGAATTGAAGGTCAGGTCTGAAACTGAATATCAATTTGAATACTAATTGAGGAAAGTTTAATAACTAAATACATTAACAAGATCAAATTTCCAATTATGAAAGAAGTAATAGATTAAGTCTAAATTACGACCTCCAAGGAAACAAAATAATGTATATATAGAAAGAAAACTTGTTAAATATGTTTATATGTTTTATCTTGTTATATAGCAACAAATATAACAAGATCAAATAGAACTTTTAAGTACTTTTCATATACAATATCGATTTAAATAGAAATAGGACCTAGACCAATTAGATGAGCGACCTTCCAATAGATTTATTATTAGTAGCTAGACAAATTAATTAATGGCTGAAATTACGTCATTTTTATGTGAAACTGTTGAGTGGTATGGGTTTTGTGTCCCTCTCGTCATCTCTGGTGGAAGAGATTTAAATCTTAAGATTGAAAGCGAGAGAAGAGCTCATGAGTGGTGATTGTCGTGACGTCAAACTTAGCCTTAGAGAAGTGCCACAGAGAGTCATATTTAAAGCCCTCTCTCCTGACATGTGCTCTCTCTTCGTCTGTTCGCTCCCTTTGAGTCAATTTAATGATTGGTTCTCTTGAATCACATCTAATAAACACTCGATATTTGAAGTGATTTCCAAACAATTATTTATTTATTTCAAATCAATTAATATCTTAGTCTTAAAAACCAGTTGTTTTGAAATTTATTTTTGAATATAAATTGTTTTCTCAAATCAACAAAAAGTATTAGAATGTCTCAAAACCAAGAGATATATACAAATGGTTTGTCAGATGAGACCACTGGTCAATCAGTTGGCGCCACTTCAGACACATTCCTCTTCAGCTCAGAATCTGTGGGCGAAGGACATCCAGGTATTTATATTTGTTTTGATCTTTTTAAAACCAGTTGTAGCTAGATTCTTTCTAAATTCTTAAAGAATTTCCTTAGAATTGGCGTTATTTCAAAACATGTTTGCATTGATAATTGAATTTGAGTTGAATTACCTTGCTCTATTGCTCTATTGCTCTATTGATTACTAAATTACTAATTGACTTGAATTTGAATTATCAGACAAAATGTGTGACCAAATAAGTGACGCCGTATTAGACGCGCATCTGATCCAAGACCCGGAATCAAAGATCGCGTGCGAAACGGCCACCAAATCGGGTCTTATTATTGTGTTCGGAGAAATCACATCAGAAGCAGAGGTAGACATTGAGACTGTGGTCAGACAGACGGTGAAAAAGATCGGTTACGACGACGAAAGCAAAGGTTTGTCTAATTATTTCTATTAAAGAATTTCTTTGATTTTTTAAAAACCAGTTCTCTTAAGTGATAAGAATTTAGAGGTTATTATCGTCTTTTATCGCTTTCAAGGATGAGATTATGTGATAATTAATTGGAAAACATTTGATTTATTTATATATAATAACGAAATTCGAGGATTTCTTCGATTTATTTTTGTTTATCTTTTGGCGAAAATCTATTAAAAATGAATTTATTTTTCTAATCTTTTAGGCATTGATTATAAGGACTGCAAAGTTCTCATAAAAATGGATAAACAAAGTCATGAAATCGCGTCCGGAGTCCACGAAAACAAGAAAATCGAAGAAATAGGAGCCGGAGATCAGGGGCTTATGTTTGGTTACGCAACCGATGAGACCGAGGAGTGTATGCCTTTGACTGTAGTGCTGGCCTACAAACTCAACGCTAAATTGGCTCAATTGAGACATAGCGGTACCTTCCCGTGGGCCAGGCCTGACTCCAAGACACAGGTCACCTGCGAGTACTGCTTTAGAGGCGGGGCAGCCATTCCTTTAAGAGTTCACACTATAGTTGTGTCGACTCAACACTCGGATGACATTGAATTGGATGTATTGAGGAATGAGATAATGGAAAAAGTGGTCAAAACAGTGATTCCTTCCAAATATTTGGACGAAAACACAGTATATCACATCAACCCGTGCGGTAAATTTGTTTTGGGCGGACCCGCCTGTGATGCTGGACTCACCGGACGTAAAATCATTGTCGACACATACGGTGGTTGGGGAGGACATGGAGGCGGCGCCTTCTCTGGCAAAGACCCGACAAAAGTGGACAGATCTGCTGCTTATGCTGCGCGTTGGGTCGCAAAGTCTTTGGTATCTTCCGGACTGTGCAAGAGATGTCTGGTTCAGGTCTGATCCAAACAATTGTTTGAGGATTTATTGATTTAATTGTGAGTTGACCTCAGGTTTCGTATGCCATTGGAATCGCTGAACCCCTTTCCATTACTGTCTTTACTTATGGAACTTCGAAGAAGAGTCAAAAAGAATTGGTTAATATCATTAAAAACAACTTCGATCTGAGGCCCGGAATGATAATCAAGTAATTCAATCATTGATTCAATCAATTTATTGACTTATTTTCAATTTATTCAAACAGAGAATTGGGTCTCAAAAAACCGATTTTCGAGGCGACGAGCGTTTACGGACACTTTGGACGCGGAGAGTTCCCGTGGGAAGTACCCAAACCACTGGTTTTTTGATGGATAACCTTTACTTTAAATATAATTTTCATTTTACCCAATAATTGGTTCAAATAATGAATTTTATTATAATTTAATGGATTTGACGATAAATACACTGAAGTTATCTTTTATAATGAGTTAAACTCTTTATTGAGACTTAGTTTACGATTATTTTATTATTACTTTATTTCTTTGTTTTAAACACAAAAACATTCATTGAAATCAAATTTTTGATAATAAATCAAATAATGAATTGAATGACAAAAATATTCTCCAATTTTCTCATATCTCACATAAAGTCTAATCCAAAGGAGTTTTGTAATCCTTTGAAGAATTGTGTAAAACAAGTCCTCTCTTCACAAAAACAAAATTTAACGAAAGTGTGAACTAATATTTAGCTAGATCATCTATTAGAGTGTAATTAAACCATCTACCTTTTTTTAAATATCTCTACATTTGCTCACATAATCTGATATTATAGATCAGTTTATTCTGTGCTCCAAATATAAGCAAAGTGTGGCACCACTTCACATAAAATTGGATAATATTGTCACCGATTTCTTTGTTAAGTGAAATTGTATCCTGGCCAATTTTTTGTTATGGTTTTTGATGAAACGATATTTTGGAAATACTTTCATCCAATGACTAATTCATTCAATTTTAAAGCAAATCATTTGATTATATCTTCTCAATAGTCAATATACTGAATAAGCTTAGATCGAGTTTTTCATAAGATTCTGCTTGTTCCTTTTACTTGAGTTTGATTTACCCAGTTTCTATCGATAAATAAAACTCATCAAGCACATTAATTATGTGGACGCCAATTTTGTTGATCACTGCTTATAAATGGAGAGTTCAGACATTAGCCAAATGACCTAGTCTACTTTTGCATTGTATCATTTGAGCGCCAATTGAAAAAGCTTTGAGAGGGAGTTCATAAACAGAGTTTCACTCCATTCTTCTGAGAGAGCCTAACAGAGGATGTGTTACACATGATGTGTAGTTTAAAAACGATTTAATACAACTTTGAATATCAAGTAAATACATTCATATCACTGGTAAACAAATTCGTCTATTCATTGGTTCGTCTATTAATGCCTGAAAATCGCTTGTATTAAACGTATAATAAGAGCAAGAGCACCAGGTTATATCAGGCAGGCTATAGCCTATAAGACCTGGTCCTTTAAGAGGCCTTTGAGCTTTGAGTAGATAAACGTCAACTCATATAAAAGTTGGCTCAAGATTGACATCACTCGGAGCTGACAATAAAAACTGGAAATATGTTTGAGATGTTGTCCGGAGTATTACTTCGATTAAACTATAGTTCTATTCATAACTTTATTGGTTAAAACATTTGATGGCATAACTAATGTGTGTCCTCTCCTACTGTTTATCACACACTGAGCTTAACCTCGTATTCCGAAACACCTGTAATAAAGTTAGTCTTAAGCCTAAAACATTCGTATCTTGTAATCGCTCTGAATTGTCTCAACTAATAGCTGAAGAATATATTTCATTATTTATTGGTTTATGATTCATAAGAAATATTGTGGTTCTTCCTTAAAAATGTTGTTCATTAAAAATACTATTATATTAAAAATACCTAGCTTCAATAGAGAGGTACTTTGAAAAGAGGCGATCTATCAGAGCTTAAAATTGACTCCAGTTTTGATTCAAAGATTAATTTAATAAAATTGAATTCAACTCGTAATCGGAACCATTCAACGAAAATTCACTAAGAATTACTGCCTTATTTGTGCAGGGTACAACATGACCACATGAACTAATGATTCATTGCTAATCGCGTGTTAATGAGATATTTGAGCGAAACATTTGGGACGGCGCCTGTTTGACTCAAATTTCTGAGGCTCACACTTAGGATGAGCCTTGCTAACTTTGCTAACTTTGCTAACTTTGCTAACTTTTGCTTTTTAACAGAAGCCAATAAAATGAGTGTAAACTATGATTGAATACAAGAAGTAGTTTTACCACAAAAGACATGATTACATGTTATGTACTATACATACAAATTTAGACTTGCTCATTTGCTTCAATGCTTTTATTAGAGACCACTTTCTTATGTGCAAAGAAAATATTAAATGTGTTAAACATATTTAAAAAGATAACATTTTAAGCAGACATAGTCAGGCACTCTATCTTTGAGTTAAAATAGCAATTTCCTAATCAAAGGACATACAGCTCATCAATAAGTTTAATCTTGAATTTTTCGAAATAGCTCATTTTATTAGCATTTTTCAGATCCATGTTATGTGATGTGGACGGTCCACAGTGGACCCCTCCCTGGCTATATCTAAATTTGAAGAATGTTTTTTATGCATTCACTTAATCTTAGTCTTGGATTCACAGGATTTTTGCATTTTATTAATTGGAGTGAATCTGAATTTTATGTAACAAAAGGCCATAAACTTGAAGTGATTATCAGAAAAATCAGTTTTGGAGTTAAGTCTGATAAATGAGTTGAAAACGGATTATGAGTTCTCTCTTTAACTCAAGAGTTGTATAATTATGAAAACCAAAGCTTTCATTCGAAGTTTGGTGTCTTTAGTAGTGTTTGGCCACGATTTCAATTTTATCTCTTCTGAGGGATAAATCATTGGATAAAATGCTAAACTTTTAACAGAAAACGCGTATAAATTACATTCCCGTGTATTAAAAAGGCGGAGTTCGGGTCAAAGGTTATATAAAAACGATTTTTCCCAAAATGTTTAGTCTAAGAATATATTAAAGATTTGAGAACTGATATAATTGATGACAAAAACACTTTCCAACACTTATTCCCTGCAATAAAGACGCTGTGATTGGTTTGAATCAACTTTTTCTTGGCTAACATTTAAATGAATGGCAAAAAGCAATGAGATCTCAAACATTTGTCAATCTTTCAGATAGTTTTCGCTGTAAAGACTCAAAGACTCAAATTCTTTAATTGATTGCTAAGATTTGAAACAAATTTATAGATTAATCAAAAGAATTGCGTGATTTTCTTCTTTTTCATTTGATTAGTTTTTAGCACTTTTTTAACACTTCATGTCTTAGATTTGTTCCGATAATAACCTCTGAAGAAAATCAAATTCAACTGCCATTCAGTCTTCTGAAGAAATAGTTTTTGACATTTTTGGTTCGACTTTTAAAATGAAACCATTTATTTGCAAATCAATAAAAATGCGGACAAATTGAAGAATTCTTGGGAGAAATGGCTAACATCTGCATCGATGGTGTCCCACACCTGTGTGTACAGAACAGTACTTTCCGTTTGCTCAGTGTTTCGAAGAACCCAACCATTAAATTGTGTTTATTTTTGTGATTTGATTTTTGAGCCTTAATTTCCTGTCATATATAAGTCGACAAAAGATTGTTTGCAGAAAAGTTATATATTGACAAAGGGATCGCATAATCGGCCCATTTTCAGGTGTCAGTGCAGTGCAGATGCATTTTTGTGAGCACAGGTTGTGGACAAGTATCACATTTAACTTGAATAACGCGATTTGGTTTCTATTAAAGTAATAAATAGTTTAGCAATCATTTGGGACAATGAGTTTGGCATTCATTGGCATTCTTTGACTTTTTCACTGAGGATATGATATTTTTGAGCTGCAAATTGGTTACACTGAACACCAGAGAAGAGGTCTTATGCAGTGCTCAACACAATCACTGCTTTCAATACTTTTTCAATGACTTTCAAAGGATTTGAATTTTCGCATATTATTAGAGGTCTTATATATTGTGAACGACGCTAAATATCTCACACCTGGTTTATTGGCGATCCCAACCTAGCATTCAATTGACCCGATTATAATCCGCTTCAATAAACCTATTATACAGATGTGCGTCAAATCATTTGAAGCCAACGCCACCACCACTACCACCGACACCAGAATACTGTCAACTCTTATGCTATGCTTTATTCTCACTCATATGCGTTCCTCAGCCGTACGCTCCTCTCCTTTGCTGAGTAGGCTTTTCTTTCTTCGATATTCCAACGCATTTCACATATCTTTCTCTGAAAGCATTACTTTTGAAAGAATTTTCTCTCAATGTCTGTAAACCATTTGTTGGGATCCCTACACAACACCACTACTGCTGGTCAACCAATTCTCTCCACTATATTCTGTGCTATGTATGAGCAGAGATTTCGAGGTTTTCCTCTTTTTCTGTGGGGAGTCTTTTCATTAGATTTAGACGCCGTCTCCAACCAACACATAAAAAAGTCCTTTTCTTTGAGACTTTAATAGGAAACTAAAAATTCAATTCTAATGACATTTGAAGAGAGAATGTAATAGAATTTGATTCAAATTTGCATTTCTATCAAAAAGGAAATAACTTAAGAAAATATGCATTATTTTTGTCATTTTAAGCACTTTTTATCGCTTAATCGTCGTTTGAAAACAGGAAATAAAAGACAATATTTTAATTTGATTTGACTTTTGATTGTTAAATATGTCTAAAATTAATTGAGAATTATATTCGAAGAGAATTCAGAGGAAACCAATTGCGAGGTAACAGAAGGCAATCACTTGGGGTGTGATCTCACAGCTTATGGACAGCTCTTTGCATAAAACTTGAGCTCATAAGTCAAGACCAGAGGAAAGCTGTGCAGAACTGAATGTTTTTGGGCCTGAGTTTGGTTCTTAGGCTGGTATTGGAGTGTTTGGCCTGTGTTTGGCACCTGCATCATAAGCGCTGCATCATTCGCTACGGGGTGTCCAGCTATGAGGGGTATGAGTCGCCAACCCGGGGCTTCACAAAAGGTGTTAAAGCTTTACAAAACTTGTTTTGTAGTTTAGGTGTGAAGACCAGCCCTCAGACTCAGTTCCAAGTTTATAAGCAAAGTGTTCACCAGATCTGTGGCTTTAAACAACTTCTTGCTATCATTTGTGAGTTTTATTGGCAATGGTTTGCAAGTGTCTGCAAGTATTGGACAGACATTTATTTGATCGCATCTAACGTTTGGATCAGAATTTAGTTGTTTTGGAGTTTTGTTGGGTTTTGTTGGCTTCGATTCACGACTGGATTTCTATTAAATGTGAGAACTTTTCTATTATAAGTTTGGTATCCATTTCTATAGTCTCTGCCAAACACTTGGCTCTCAATTGTGCGGATCAGTTGAGTCTAAGTATAGAACAGTTTTAGCAAATTGTGAAATAATTGTCGACTCAGATCATAATAATTTTCATATTTCAAGTGTTGTTAAAATAGTCGCAAATATTTGGCAGTCGTTTGGCTCTCATTTGCCTCACATTTAATAGTTTAGAAAATATCGGTTTTAATCTGAGACCAGATCTCAGATCTGTTCTCAGAGCTAACGATAAAAGCTTTAAATTAAATGTGTTTAACATCATTGAAGTACTAATAGGTTTTGCCAATAGTTTAGAATATCTTTCATTCATTTGACACTTAACTGTGTTTTGTGTTATATTTAGAAGAATTCAACACTTGTTTCCTGTCTTTTCGTGTCTCACAACTCATCCCTTATGTAACTAACAGTAACTTCCGATTGACTAATAATTTGTTTATTCAATCGTTTCAATCGTTTATCTCTCGATTTAAAGTTTAGTCACTTTTCTAGTGTTAAGTCACTCCACAGCTCTTCTCGTCTCAGAGCAAAAGCCTCTCTTCTTCGTTAGTCTACTATTGTGAACATTTTATGTATAATCTATTGAATGATTAAATGATTGTCTCATTGATTGAGCCAAAGATTATAAGAATTGTTGTGAAGAGTGTTTGAAATCCAGTTTTCTTCAAACAGTTCTCAAAGTTAACCAAAACTAAACTTTTCTCTGTTTTAGGAATCGATTATCGATTGTATCGAAAGTTCATATGAATGGGAAAAATGGCTGAAAGTCTGTGACAAACAATAATACAATAATTCCTGAAATGCCTTAAATTCAGTCGTTTTCCCGAAACTGAATTATCACTGAATTACCACAAATTGATTGAATCGATATCGAAATGAGTGCCAAAACACGAGTGAAGACCCAAAGCAATAATAAACTGATTTATTTGAGTCACAAAAATGTGAATATTATTAGTGTTTGAAAAGTGTTTACAATAATAATAATAATGAAAAGATATACACAAATAGTGGCAATAAATGAGTTAATTATTTATTTATTAATCACATCAACGGTATTATCATTGAGTGTCAGCGCCTGCAGTGTCAACATGTGTTCCCACGAGTACTCTTCGGTGCTGTCTGTGTCCCAACAGCAGTGGACGGCCGACATGTCATCACCAGAGGCGGGTCAACAGTATTGTGCGCTTCTCAACGCATACCAGCACTGCCTCCGATCGATCAGCCGTTCCTGTCGGGGAAACCTCGAGTTTCATACCTTACAGACACTTCTGAAGAACTGGAAAGTGGAGCACAACTGCAGTTCAACGCAAGCCATCAACAATATTAAGACAATGGTTTCCCCAATTCATCGAAAGGCTATCCCATCGCTGGTCAGCCAAACCAATACTCAGTGGAGGCAACAGAATGAAGACAAGAATGTGGAGCTCCAGGAGAAGCTTCAGACTTGTCTGTCGGCCGCCTATAACTACACCATTAATGGCAACCATTCATCAAATGCTGCCATCGATGAAAGGACTCGACTTATGAGCGAACAAAACTCAAAGACTTCTAATAATAAGAGAAACAAAAACCGGGGCCGAAGACATCGCAGAGATGTCGGCTCTAAGTTTGTTCCCATAAGTGGTGAAACTGTTGACTTCGATGAAGACATCGACAAAAATGAGTTCGACTCAAACACAATGCCATCGACTGTGGCCTCAGTGAAGACACTAATGCCGCCGTCACCTCCTCTCACGTGTATTATTTATGGTGATCCTCATTTAAGAACATTCGACAATTTGTATCAGACGTGTCGGTGCTCTGGGGCCTGGCCTCTCATCGATCACCCATTGTTTGCCGTTCAGATCACAAACTCTCGAATTAAAGGTATTTGATTTCAGTCTTGAAATTGTGAGAAATGAATGACTCATTTGTTTGGTATTAGGTTCGAGTCCACAGATAACTGGCGTAACGAAAGTCACTGTTTTGGTTCGACAGTTCTTCAAATGTGGGATCAGTAATGACCTCCTCTATGAGGCCGAGTCATCCCAAGGTATTCACATTCGATTCGATCTTAACTATGGTTTACTTATTGAGTGTTTTCACTGGTGTTTAGGTTCGAGCACACCTTCGGCCACATTCATCGACGGAAGTACTTCTAATTCGAATAATTTGATTCGAATCACTCAGTCGTCTAATAATAATGTAATTACAATACATTTGGATCACATCGGAGTTCGTGTATATATCGGTCAGTTCGAGAGCTCTTACCTCAATGTTGTGATCAAATTCCGTTCGGCGACGTCTACCGTAAAACAGCAATTAGTGCTCAACTCAATCAGTTCGAACTCATTGTGCAAAATGGGTTGTCCTAAGAGAGAACAGATAGACATCGAGAACATTGTGAAAGCGACGGGTATTGACATCAGTGCCAACTCTCAAAATAGTGCTCAAAATTCAGACAATAGTGTCGTCACTGACTACAAGTCGGACTCAACTGTGATCGACGTTAACGAAGATCCCAATGAGGATCAGTCAGAGACGGGAGACCCGTGTCATGACCTGTGGGGGTATTACCGGATTTCGTGTCTCTACGACCAGACAATCAAAGGTGTAAAACATGTAAATAATGCCAACCGTTTCGCCCAATCATTCGACGAAAAGAAATTCATTTCAAACAGTATTGACTCAAATGTAAATAGTGTTCAAAACAATTATGACTCCACTCAAACATCTCTGAGCTCTTCGCCGACCCTCTCATCAAATCATTGTCTAAACATTTTAATGTTTTTTGTTATTTCTCTAATCAATTGCTTATAATATAAATTATGTAAAAATCAATTACCGGTTATTTTGTCTATAAATCAATAAATTATTAAAAGTTTTCCATTTTATAGATTCACTTAAATTCTATTAAATAAGTTATCAGAAGTTTGTCTCCCAATCGTTTGGCGGCCGACCTCTCGTATATTTCGGTACCATTACTGGTATATGTGAGACCCGTGAGCCTCGGTGTAGCAGAAGTAGGAGCTCACAATTGGTACCTCACAATTGGTACCTCACAATTGGTACCTCACAATTGGTACCTCACATATATTTGTCAATTGATTTCAGTCTCAAAACTGAGTATTTCCTCAAAAACTGCTCAAAATTAATGTTAAAATCCATAAAAGCTTTGATTCTAATGAAACGGTGTTTTCAAAAGCGCCAAAAGTGTGAATTGCAAGGACTCTAAGGTTGCCATCAATTCTCATTTGTTAAGGTAATTAACAAACGTTTCTTTCTTTAGCTGAAGAGATTAGGAGCGGCCTAAGGCTAAACATAAGATTTGACAGTAAGAGTGGGCCCACACTCCTGTGGCCTATTGTGAACTCCATCTGACGTCACCACTGGATGTTCAGCTCAAAGGCAGTACTCTTGGCCTTCACTTCAGATGAACGCTCTTTTGATGAACTTTTACTCGAATGTGAATAACATTTATAAATAAGTCGTTCCCAAAACCAGAGAAGAGTTCTCACAAATAATTGAATTACTTTCGGTCCGAATATACGACAAACAAAACAATAAAAACAGGAATTAATTCCACGAAAGGCCAGTATTTTAGCAGAAATTTGAGGAAAAATTGATTAGAGTTGAGTCGAAGTCGAGTTTATTTGATTGAATGAAAATCATTTATTCTAAAAGATTGAAAAATGTAAATAATAATAATTATTTGTAAATATATATAATTATTTGATAATTAAATAACATTGCAATGCATGAGAAGTGCAAATATCGTTAATCAGTGGACACACATCTCATGTAATAATAATAATAATAATTATAATAATTTATACATAAAAACAAACTATAATTTCTGGAAATATATACATAATTACAGCAAAAGTCAAACTTTCATCAAAAAACAGATTGTATTGAAGTGAACGCCAACCGAATCACTTGAGAATCTGTAGCCCAGACCTCACGTAATGCACTAATTGGTCGAATGATGAGTTCAGACTAAGGGAACCGCACTCCTTGTCTAAGGCAAAGAAGAATGCTTTACACGACGGATGCTTTTCGATGAGATGGTCTGCCTGTTGCCAGAGGTCGTGTGCTGTGTGGTACTGTTGTAACAGAAACAGCTGTCTTTGAAATACGGTCAGCAGAGAGCTGGCAATCGTCACATTTGTGGCACTGCTGTTCAACTCTTGACTCTGAGTCCCAATCATTTTATTGTTGTCTCGAATTTCTTTCGACTTAATTCGACTTAACTTTAGGTAAAGCAATGACTGACACCTATAGCTCAAAGTCGTCAACTTGTGGTCAGTGGTCGGGATATCTCCAGAATGAGGGGATCGTGACTTCGAGAACTTGTTTGTGATTTGTCGGATCAAATTCAAGGTTTCCTTATACATAAGGAATACTTTCTCGGCTTCATTTGTACCATTCCTTTGTTCCATTGCATTGCCGGTAAGAATAAAGTAGAGGACAGCCTCCAAGTATTTGCAGGCCTGCACTGTTCGGTCGGTCTCGCGATCGGCCGCGTGCTTAAGCCTTTTGGCTGCCGCGAGGTAGTCGTCCGGTTGGCCCACAGAAGAGATCTCTGGTGTCGATCGGTTTGAGTTCAGACTCGTATTCGGCGCTGTTGTCAGCGAAGGAGGTATTGGAAGCAGTGATGAATTGCTAAAAAATGGCGGCAGAGGTTGTGGCGGAGAGTGTGACTCTTGTTTAACACAGTTGGCTATCAGCGCCGGAGTGGAGGCCCGACTGTCTCGTGGTGTCAACGCTTGTGTCGGCTCTAATGATGTGCTCTGACGAGAATCACTGTCTTGTGGCGGGATTTGTGGCGCTTTCGATGAACTATTTTTCGAATAACTACTCTTACTCTTTGAGTCCTTATCTTTGCTTTTATTCGTGTCTTTGATCTCTTCTTTAATCACTTTCTTCTCAGTCTTATTCTTCTCAACACTTTTTGTCTTTGAATTAAAACTATTATCAATATTATTATTGATGTCGTCTTTTGAGTGCTTTTCGATTGAATCGCAACTATTGTTAAGACTATTGTTGAGACTTCGATGACTTGCAGTACTACTGACACTACTGTCGGCACAGGTCTGACCCGGAATTCGCTTCAAAAGCATTAATTTAATCGAAACGATAAGACTTTTGGGTAAAAATGAATTATTGTTCGGTTTATTTGATTTTTCGTCTTTTGTTGGCTTTTGAGACAATGAGTCGTTCTTTTGATTTGAGTTAACCACTGGTTTGGAGGTCTTTAGTGGCGACCCTTTAAGCCATGAGTTTTGCGAACTTTGTTTGAAATTTTCGTTAAGAACCGAATCTTCACTTTGTGTTGATTTTCGCCTCTTCTTTGGTGTGGGCGGCGAAAGACTTATGGAACTACTGGAAGGGCTCATACTCTCTCCGAGCTCACCCTTCGCCACCCTATCGATGACATCTTGGATGTTGTCATAGGAACCTGACTTAAAAGCTGTAACGGAATTCGTTGAAACAGTGGTTGAGGTGGTGGTAGTTGTGGAGGTCTTCTTATCTATGAAAGACTCTAAATCCCAAACGTCTCGCTCCGGCTGTTGACTGGTTTGTGCTGTTTTCGGGGGCTCTTGTCTCGAATTCGGCAAATCTTCGGGTTTTACACTTTCAATGTCCGACATTTTGTTGAACTTTTCTTCTTCCTCTTCATCGCTGGACTCAGATGAAGACGAAGATATCGAAGACGAATTACTCGATGACTCGGATGAGTTTTCTTCTGAAGAACTCGTACTTCGGGTGCGTTTTGTACCAAAACTTTTAGAGCCGTTTTCGGCGTCAGATTTCGAAGATTTTCTTTTCTTACAATTCGATGATTTATTGTTCATATTTGGGAACGACTTTTGCTCATCAAATGGTCGGCCAATGATCTGATCGGCGTTCAGGTCATTGTCATTGGAAATACTTTTGCGACTATTTTTGTCGACAATTTGTGGCGACATTTGAATGCCGTTATCAGTGATGTTGTTGTTTGAGGTCAAGTGTTGGCTATTAATTGAATTGTTGTTATAATTATGAGTCGAATACTTCAGTTGAATATTCGGTTCATTGAGTTCGTCGTCGAGAGCTGTGATCGGCTCTAAGGTCTGCTTCATTTCGGAGAGAATCTGCTCGATCTTCGACTTACGGCCTTTGATTCGTGTGATCTCTCGGGTGGAGATCCCGAGCAGAGGCTTCGGATCATTGATGAGCAGCTTCTGGACTGAGTGGTAGTCACCCAGAGCTGACTTTATTCGTTTGGTGGTCTCGTCGTCCGTCTGATTGTTTTTACGGATCGGTTCCCCAAACAGTGAGTTATTGTTGTTGTTCTGCAGCGATGGTGTCGTCAGTTGTCTCTGAGAGCGCTCTCTTTCCCTCTTCTCCTGGCGTTCCCGCTGTGAAGACATTTCAAGACAATTGACAATTTGTATTGAAATCAGTTAAAAACACATCAAAATTAAGTTCAAAAGTATTTAAAATTAAAACTAAAGCCAAACAAATGTGAGTCCAATCTGTTGGTCAGTAAAACAGTTTCCGATTTAAAACATTAAACACTTTTCAAATCATTTTGTTTTTCATTAAAATCATTTGAAATTCGCATCAAATAAGTGGTTAACTATTTCTCCATTTGAGAGACGAACCAAATATTGTAAATCAAGTGTTAATTAATTGAATCATTGCTTAAACTAATAATATGTCAATCAATGTCTGTCTAATAATAACCCAAATTATTATTATTATTTCGACGACAAATCATTAAATACAGTCTACACTCATATCACTCGTTCACAAACACCGTTACAAACAGTGAGACCCTCTCCGAGTCTATATCCAGGCAGTGGTCACTTTTCAACCGATTCGCTCATTTATCTCCAATTTTTTGTCGGATCAAATTTTTAAACAATTAGTTTCATCTTGGTCTCAGTGGCCCTTATAGACAAATTAGAGCTAATTAATGAGTAGATGATAAGCCGGTTAAAGGCATTGACCCTTTCCCTCATTGGACATGAATACGAGGTTTAGCTAAAAATGCGAACAGTTTTGAGTAAACTTATGGTTTGCAGCGCTCTCTCGAAGACGATTCCAATAAGAAGTTATCACAACTTTTATTTCAAATTATTTGACATTAATTTTCTCGTCTCAAGAATTCCTTCGCTTTTAAACAAAATTATCGCTACTTTTGAAATATTTCTTCTAATTTAAATTTTTTTGAAATAAATGCAGAAATGGGTCCATAATATGATTATTGATTGAAGACTGAATAGTTATCAAGGGAAAATCTGAGTATTCACATGAATCAAGTAATCAAACAGTAACTGTTTTATTGGAGCCGTAAACGAGGTAATTGATAGGCGACGACATACCTTATAATCGATAATTTAATTTGAAGTCACTTTTAATTTAAAGTAATTACAAAGAAATCAATTTTTTTGTTAAGAGTAGAAAAGTATTTTCTAATCTCATAAAACTTGAAAATTCCGAATAACTTTTGAACTAAAAATTCTGTCACAAATTTGTGACACAACTCATCGATGTACTCAATGACTCATTAACAATGAGCTAGATTCAATGGGCGAATCAAGCTCATCCTTCACAGTCATCAGGTCAGAGGCCAACTCAGAATATGATTGACCACAAACCCTTATTTTGAATACCACAACAAATTCCTATAGAGGATTAAGAAAGGGATTCACCTTTCATCCTACACCTAGTGAGAGTACAAGGTCCAATTTGAAAATGCAGAAAACATAATCGAAATCACTGATAAAGTGCCAAAACTATCAAGTTTTTCAACTTTTTCGTATTCACATAATATTATACTAATTGTGAATTTTGAGGCCTGAGCTAAACTGAACTGACACTCGACCTGTGCAAGGTGTTATGCAAGCCTTCTAGGTAATATTTTCTTGTAACAGTTTTCCGCACAATTACGAAGAAACGATAAACATTTCCTAGTTTCTCAACTGCTAGAAATTGATCTAGAAAATTAAGGGGATCTTGTCCCTGCCCACTTTTTTGGTAACATTTGTTATATAATAGATATCAGGTTTTCATGGGCTACAAAAAGATATTAACTAGATGATTTGCATAATACCTAGGCATATTGTGGCTCAACTTCACACTAAACCTAAAATCCCTAAAACATTTCCAATAAATAAAAAGGAGGTATACGTAGTCTGAGTGCTTTTCCTCCCATTTTTCCTCACAATTATTTAATGAAATGAAATGAGTTAGAGCATTTATGTAAATGTTTCCAATTAATCATGCTAATTAATCAAATTTTGAACTGAAAATAGCTTCAAAGAGTTTAAACAAATATTAACTTTAAATATATAAACTCTTTGATAATTTAAATTTGGGAAGTGGCAATATTTGAGCATGCTACTTTCAAGTAAAAGAGCGCATTGGAAACAATTTTGATTTTCGATAATTTAATAAATGATTTGTAAATTACTTTTTATATCATTTGTGGTCAACATTTATATTAATTACATAATGTTATTAATGAATCTATTATTAATTAACTTTTTCATTATCTAATGATAAATGAGCATGTTAATCAATTTTCCTCTTACTGAACATGTCTTTAACAGACCGTTAGATTTCGCGACCAAAATCGCGAATCAAATTCACTCCGATTTGTGAGAACCACACAAATAATTCGTTACATTAAATACATAAAAGTGGCTGAAATTGAGAGGTTTTCCAACAAATGTCATACGAAAGGGTCTCAAATGTTTTGCGTAACATTTTATTTGATTTAATAGTTTTGATTATAAAATGACAAAATATTTTTGATTTGAAAATAATCTCAATTTTAATATTTAATGCCTTTAATTATACAACAATTTTATAGGTTTTCTCATAATATTTGATTAATTCGTTGAATATCTCTATTTTATTATTGATTTTGTTATTGAATTCATGTGAGAATGTCTCTCAAAACACTAATCACTCAAACCAATTATCGAATAATGATCCCGGTCATTGTATTCACATTATCTACTCTTTGGCTCTATATTTTGGTTAAAATGGCCCCTAATTTGTCAAATGAAGCAAGGTAAGACTTCATATTCACATTGAAGAGCACAAAATTATTTATAATATTTTTTTATCAAACTTTCAACGATTTCACTCAAATCACTGAACTTTGAAATTGTTTTCAAATAAGTCAATAATTACACCGATTTTACTCATTTCTTGATTTAGCCAGCTAATTATTCCTATGTGGCTGACTTGACATATCTAGGCATATCTAGTCGATATTGTCAGAATGGTCTTGAAACTTTACTCAGTTTAATAGTTTCATTTTTTTCAAACTTAAGTGAAAACATTTTAAGCGGAGACATCTCCTAAAATGATGGCATCGGTTAAACCAATTGATTTCGAGTATTTGGTTTTGAAGCCTATTTGAGCCGAAATTAGTTTTCCCTTAATTTTGTTTCAACTTATGATGAATGTAACAAGGCCATATAATTACCATTTAATTAAAGTTTGATTGTGTCTGTCCTGAGATACCCCATAAACCTCTTACCAATTGTTTAAGTAATTGAATAGAATATGTGTGACTCCTGAGACATAACCCCGGATAGTGAGGGTGAGTTTCTCTCCTTCTGGATAATTGATGGATAAATCTAAAAGTTTATTATAAAGAATTGGATGTAATGTATGTCTTAATAACAAAGACATCATTGAAGGCAAAGAGTGTCAAAAAGAACACAATTTTCCATTTATTCGACTTTAAAGTCAAAGCCATAACTCGACCGAAGAAGTGATGAATCGGTTTCTTATCATACTTTCAATAATAGAGAGAATGAGAGGACTGACATTTGACTGGCGTTTCGACATTATTTGAAATTTTCAATAAAATATGAGTTATTTCTATGAAATATTCAGTTTTGATGGCAATGAATGCCATTAAGAAGAGATTATCAGATTATTTGTCAAAGATGTGGAATGTCTGCGAAACTTCTTATCGAGAATTGTTGTAAATATTGATAACATAATGACATAATGTATCGACAATTTAATTACTGAACCAAATGTTACTTCGAGTCGACATTCAGTCCGACTCCTTTCCAGTTCAGAGTCTTTTTTCATTAATGAATTCATTTAACATTTCAATAGTTAATTATGTTTGGGAAAAGGGATTCCTCCTCCTTCTCTGCCACTACTCTCCAACTTCTTCTATGCCTTTGAGCTCTATTTTCGTTGAATTCTTCTGAAAGAGAGAATTTTTGACAAAACTCAGCGATCAAACACTTTTCAAAACAAAGAGAAAAAATGCGAGAAAAGGGAGCGAATCGAGAATTTAAATTACAAACTATTGAAATAACATTTTGAATAACAAGACGACAATTGAACACAAAATCTGCTAAAATGCGATAAAATCCTAAAAGAGTGACAAAAAACAAACGAATCAAACGATTTCTCTTAAGAACAGCTTTTCATCAGAGACTCAATTATCTGTGAATTGAGTGAAGGATGATCTGGCAAATGAACTCTACTCCAAATTGGGAGACGGGCTCTTTTCGGGCTCTTTTCTTGAGCTAAGCAAGCTCACATCAATGCGTTTGCCATTTCTTATTTGGTTCTAAATTTTTCTTTTGTAAAACTTTGTGTCAAAGATTGAATTTTAATGAAATTTTATTCTCTTCTGTTTTCTTTTGACAAATAAGTTTACTTCTGTTTCAGTCGTTTCTCTACTTTCTGTTCAACGAAACACAATATTAAAGCCTTTTTGTCTGCAAAACACTCTCCCAATTGATTTAATGTATGTGAATGTGATTTGAATTATTAAAATGAATTAAGTATTGAATATATTCGTAGCAAAAGATTCAATTAAAGCGTGATTTCGAGTCCAATACGAAATTTTATTGAATAACAATTTCTGATTCACTAAAATAATAATCTATTGAATTATTTAGACATTAACTTGAGTTCAGCTTAAGTTCATTCATCATATTTTGCCTCAAATCGAGTCAATCAATACTAAAACTGATTGTCGGCTCAACATTAGAGCCGTTTCCTCAGACAACACACACTTTCCTCTAAAACTTGATATTATTCTGATTTTATTATAAAAGCCGATCGATATACAGTCTATTGTGAAACTAGCATGCTTCTTTTGACACAAAACATACATTGATATTATTTTCAATTAAGTTCGGTTTTGGCTCAAAAAGCAGACAATTCTCTGATATCTCAATAATTCTGATCAAACAAAGAGACAAATGAAAAATGTGTCCAAAAATAAAATTATGCAAAAGCCTGAAACCATTTTCGTTGAAAGGACTCTCCGTTTGAGTTTTAAACCCTTTGGATTGGATCTATTGAGAGGACCCTATTTTTATCTCTCAGAACATTGTATTTTGAGATTCAAATTAATTTAATTGATTTTTAGTCACAATTTTAATTTGGATGAACTCTGTTTTTGGCCCCTCTTTTGGCCGAATCTCATTTGGTTAGAGACCCAAAAATTATGTATCGTTAGGTCGAAATTTTTTTAAATAACATTTTGCCCAAAGATTTTTCCTATTTTGGCAGAAAAATGACGAATGTCCCACTTGAGCACCCAATTTGACAATAATGAGTAATGTAAAATAAAAATTGAAGCATGTTCAATTAGATTTTTAAAATTCAAAATCAAAAATACTTGGATTTAATTATATAAACTCTTAATTTTCTATGAAATGCGTTAATTTATTTGGAATAACTTGAAGTAGTGGTCAATTGATTATCGAATTTTTTGGTTCAATATTCAGCCAAATGGGAAAATAGGGAAAACAGCCAAACTGGCAAGGTAATTTTCGGCTAACAAGGATTCGGCCAAAAGAGGGCCAACCACTCTCGTTGGAGTAAATTCCTTCAATGTTTTCCATTCATTTTTCAAATACCTTGATATATTTGTAACTGGATATTTTTCAAACCTCGTAAGTCGTTTCATTCAATTTTGACTAAGAAATTCTTGGTTATCTTAATTTCGAAGCATTCAATTAAACTGAAAGAGGAAATGAATGCCTTGAAAGTAGTGATTAGTCTATGATTAGAGACATGTAATGAAGGCCTTGAATTAAATGTCAATAATTGCTTTCAATTCAATTGATTTTCAATCGATTTCATCCATTTTCATGAAAATAGGATTTTCTCATCAAAAGAATTACTCGAATGTGGAACTACTCAAAGGGAACCATCATTTGAGGGACAGAGTCTTTAAATTCAATGAATTAATTTACATTACAGTTATTTTTGTGAGAATACCATTAGTACTGACAATAGTTTATAAAACTTTATTGACTCATAAAACGAGTCGTTAATAGAAATACAGTCAAGTGTTTGAAAGCGTATAAAAACTCAACTTTTTATTCAAGACTTTTAGCAAAATCTCAAGAATTGGTGTATTTTTCTATTCTTTTGAAACAATTATTTTCTCCGAAAGCTATTAATTCTACGATAGGTTTAGTTTTTTAGACCAATTGTTTTGAGTGAAAATCGTGTCCAAAAGTACTGAACGTTTGATTTTCTTATTTTAATAGTTTATATATTGAATCAATTTTTCAATAAAAACTTGATTTTTGAGTTTATATGAGAGAAGAGTTGTAAACCTAATGAAAAATTTATTGATTTTTATTTTCTTATATTCAAAATGATTGAAGCGAATCGGATTCACTGCGATTTCCCAATAGTCTGAATCAATTGCAACAACTCTCGGATCTATTGGTCCGATACAGTCAAGTGAACGGCACATATGTCTTCATATTATTCTGTTCGGCGTATCTCTACAAACAAACGTTTGCGATCCCCGGCTCTGTATTCTTGGTTAGAGTCGAATCCAATATTTATAATATATTTAGAAAAGATATAAAGGATTTGAGCAAAAATCAATCCAATTCTCACATTGTATTACATTAGAACCTATTGGCCGGCGCTCTCTATAACGTATGGTTAGGTTTCCCGTTGTGTTGTCTGTTGACAGCAATCGGCGCTTCTCTTTGTTACACTTTGTCTGCATTTTCCGGAAAACTCTTTATTGAGAAGTATTTCCCAAAAAGAATTGAATTTTTACAGCAAAAAGTCAACGAAAATCGATCGCAACTCATATTCTTCCTCCTATTCCTCCGACTCTTCCCGATGAGTCCCAATTGGTTCCTCAACATCTCTTCGCCTATAATTCAAATTCCAATTCATCTATTTTTCATATCAGTTCTCATCGGTTAGTCATTCTTTGAGTTATATTTTTATTTATATAATATTTGATTTGATTGATGAGAATCTGATTTCTTTCTTTGGTATCAAAATTATAGGTTTAATGCCATATAATTTCATTTGTGTCCAAACGGGTTGTCTTCTCTCCCAATTGAAATCGATGGATGACGTACTCAATACCTCGACTGTCCTCAAACTGATAGCCGTTGCAATAGTCTCTCTTTTACCGCCGCTTTTATATAAAAAGTTAAATAAATCTAAAACTCAATAAACAATTATTTAGTCATTTATTTTAATAATTAATTTAATGATAAAAATGATTTTACAATTCAACAGTTTTTGGCGCAGTTTTATCACACATTTAATTATTAATAATTATTTTGATAATAAATTATTATTTTATTGATTTTTGTGTTTTCATTCATTATTCAAAACAATTCATATCATAAAACACTTTCATTTGTTTAAACTTTTTTTTATAAAATATAAATATATTTCTTTGAGTTCGAAATCGTTTTATGAATTCAATGAGTTATTTAAGGAATTAACAAATTTATTAACAATTTCTTTGATTAATGACTAGATTTGAGTCTAAAACAGAGGGAAAACATTCACTTGTTTTGAGTAAATAGAAAATTATTCAAAGGATTGAAATTTTTGATCCAAAGACCAATCGATATGAATGTCAAAAATCGATGGATTGTCACAAAATAATCGGCAAATAATATATTCGAAGAATTTTTTTATGCATTTTTTCATTTTTGTCTTTCAATTATTATAATTCAAGTCTCTCATGAAATTCCGAATAAAAGAATTTCATAGAATTAATAGAAATATATATAATAATAAAGAATTGAAATTCCGGTTAAAATCCAGACTTTTGAGTCGAACTCAATTGAAGTGGATTTTCGATTCAATTCTATTCTGTTCACAGTTTTTGTTTTCGAAGAAAAGGAATTTTTTTTGAGACTCGAGTGGTTTGGATCGAGAGTTGAAAAAAAAGGTTGAATACGGCCTCCAAAAAGTTATAGGAATCAGAACTCGAAGATTAACTTAAGATAGAAATACAAATAACCGACGGATCACAAGTCTATTATACAATTCTTAACGAATTTTCATCAGTAATGACCCAATTGTGTGAAATACAAACTAAATGAGTGCTGATATGAAGGTAAGAAATACATAAATACCCTGCTTTAGACTTACCAATTGGTTCGTAATAATAATCACTTTTACAGTATTCGTGAAGAATAAGTTTTTTTGGGAAATTTTTAGACAAAGAATAAAAGCATTTGTTTTGACACAACAGAGAGTGCAGTGAATAATGAATTGTCGTATAAATTAAAGCCAAATATTTAATACAATTATTGTATTCGCGCTTCAATTACATCAAACGATTATTAATTTTTTATCCAAAATTTTTTCACTTATTGTTTGGGCATTAAATGAAAAGACAATAAATATCATTAATATTGTGGAACTTTTGGCCGAATCTCGCAAAGGAGAGTACGGTATCTCTGAGCCAATTCTGTGTCGGAAGCATTTATTCAAAAAATGTTGACATTGTTATAAGAATGACAGGGATTTCCAAACAAATTCAGGATAATTTCATTCAAACATTTTCTCTTTCATTAATTTATTGATAGAATTAAACGAAAATAAGCTATTAAGCAGTTAATCTTGGTTTATTCTCAATACATTCACAGTCTCTTCCAATCAATAAACAATAAATAAACTAGCTAAAAGATAGGCAAACCACGGGAAATAAATTGCTAGAAACTTATTTTCTGTCATTAATTGATCAATGAATGAAGTTTGCGATGTCTGTCATCTATGGCTGTAATGAAATATATGTTAAATATCAGGTTTTTATAGGAATGACTCCAACGTAAGCGCTTTCACAACACTCCCATCGATCTATTTTCCAATTATTTTTAACAGTTTAAGTAATCCTCAATTAAATTAAATTATTTTTAGGTTACTTTTAGTCTTTTAGTAATTTTAATTCAAATGTTTGCAGTGAAAGGAGCTTGCACAATTCTTTCCAATTTATAAGCTCTGCAAGAATTGGCTCTAATTATTGGCAACCATTATATACAGACTATTGCTCTTAGATTTAGTCAACAGAAGTGATTTAATTGAGTTATTATCTGAAGTCTATAGAAGTTGTGATAATTGAAAGTATGAGAAGAAAACACTTAACTGTCTCTAAATTCTGTACTTTCAAGAGAAGAGTATTCTATTGTAATATGTATTGAGTCAACCAAATGGAGCGCATTATCAGAATAAACACAAATTCATCAAAAGCTGAATTGAGTTGCAATCAGTAGAAGTCATTATATTATGTATTATATTAATCTCAATCTTTTTTATGAGGATTACTCAGCGAAATATATATATGTCTTCTCGTTTATTGTGTTGTTTATACCTGAAAGCGATGCCACTGACCACTCAAATGATCAAAACTATTCTCACAAAAGTTTATTAAATCTCGAATTTTATTGAAAAGTAAGAAAAATAGAAATGTTATTATCAATTGATTCCATTAAATCGTAAAATATTTGTGTTTTGTTGAAAGCACTGCTCAATAGTCCGAACCTTTGAGCAAAAATTTATTTATTCGAAGAGATTCTGTATTTCGAAAATTACCGGAAAATAAAATGATTTGAGAATATTTGACATTCAAAGCACTGAACAAAGTTTGCGAACATTTAAATAGAGAACAAATAATGTTAAACAAACTTATTTGGAAATCCCTGTAAACAGATTTCTTGATTAATTTCATTCGGAAATTGAATTCAACGATAAAAAAGAATTGATTTCAACATAAAATTTGTAAACCTTTCGGAGTGAATAGAAATTGAATATTGAGAGCGGAAAAAACTTATCTATTTTTCTGCTATTTTTCGAGAAATAAATAGAATTTTGGTATAAAAATAGACGGAAAGGAGAGGTCGCCAAACATCAAAGAGTTGCCTCGTTTTCCAGTTTGTCTTTGGATGTGATGTCTCCAGCACTGCACCGACCACTGCAACGACTACTTCGATGATCATCCGTGAAATGTATCAGTTTATTGTCAATACTATCGGCATTTGTGGCGAACTCGTTGGCCACATAATGACAGCGATCTGTGCCGTATTGGCTCTGATAGGCCTCAGCCCTGAGCCGAGAGCCCATTGTAGCGCATTGGAGGCACAGTAAATATTTGAACGCTCGACGAAAGTCCTGATGAAATGTTACGTAAATTATTGGATTCAACATCTGATCCGTTGACAGAAGATATTGAAAAAGACCGTAATTTTAAGTAAATTATTTAATTTTTGTTTTCTAAGCAAATAGTTGTGAACTCACAGAATTGGCGTAACCCAGCCATAGGGTTGTGCTCGTCACGAAACGAGGAATCTGAACCACTGATGCTGAAAATGGTCTCAAAAGTGCAAGGATGAAAAATGGTAACCTGTGTTCAAATAATTGCAATCATCAGGTATTGTAATAATGAAAAATTGATTGCAATTCATACCAACAAACGGTGAATGCAGTCATTATTACGCCTGAAAACAAATAAGGGCTTGAATTTACTCTCTTATCAATACCCTGGAGATTAAGCATCACTAATAACTGAGATGAGCAAGCATCTCCTATCAACACTGCTTTTAGCCAAATGGGGTAATTGAATCATAATATGAGTTGTTTTATATTTTTTTATGGCATAAGATTAGATGAATTGTCCTATAAAATGTTATCAGGGTCAAATAAACATCCATTTTCTACATAAATATAAGTGAATATAAAATGGTGCTAGATGCTGGATCTTCTGAATACACAGAGGATGGGAAACACCTGAATCCCAAGCAATATATAGAATGAGTGAATATTCTGGTGTATGGCAGGGATCTGATGTTTGCAGTGGAGTAGTGTTAATATGAGATAATATGGGAAGTATGGGAAGTGTGCAAAGTATGGCAAACCTAATGTAAACGATGCCTTTCGTTCTCGCAATGCATTGGATGCTCTCCTTTTGTATGCAGAGCTGGTATTGATTGTGGACGAGTCGGACGATCTCTTTTGTTGAGCTTCGAATCCCGTTTTTAATGATGATGATGGCTGTGCTGTGGGTGATGGTTGTGCTGTTGGTGATGGCTGAGATGTCAGTTTGGTTATCTGTGCACTTCCTGTGGTGGACATACCATTTGTTTGTCGTAATGTTTTGGCCAATGAATTCTGGTCCGCATTTATAGCTATTGTTTCCGTTTTCTGAGTATTTTCATAACAATCACATCCTTTAATTCGAGTCCAGACGTGGTTTGAGTCAACTTTTTTGGTATGAGTCGAATGGTTGTCAACATTTTGCTGACATCTTAATAATGGCAATTGTGGTGTCGCAGTGCTCGGCCTCTGATCCCTTTGTTCTGCTTCGACTACTCTTTTGGCGGCGATATATATTTTGTAATACATTACTATCATTACAGTCAGAGGAATGTAAAACGCAGACAAAGTGGCGTACAATTGGTAACCAATGTTCTGACTCACTTCACATGTCGAATCATTCTCATTACCATGCTCATTGCCCAACACCAGCAATGGAGGTATGCTTATTAGAACACTGGCCACCCATACGGCACCGATGAATGAGAGGATTCGTTTGGCAGTCCTTCGAACGCCATAAGTCAGTGGTTTTGTGATTGCAAGATAACGATCTGACACAAGGATACAAATGCACAGAATGAACATCAAATTCATTGATCTATTTCATAACCTGTCATATCATATGAGTGACTCCTTTCCTATGGCTAATGCCTTGAATTGAAATTAATGTCTTACCGATTGAGATCATACATAAGTTAAGAATGGACGAGGTACAACACGTCACGTCAAAGGACACCCATAAATCGCATATTCCATTACTTAGATTCCAGGTTCCCGTCAGCTCGTAGTGTAGGGCTAATGGCATCACAAGTATGGCAACGCACAGGTCAGAGATTGCCAGCGAAACCTACAAATATTATACATCAGTATATCAATGATTAAACTCAAACATCACTTTTATCTCTTATTTAATCTATAATTCAAATGATATCTCTTTAATAATAAACTATTGGAGGCATCTGTAAGGAGGCTAAGCCTCACATCGTTCAGAAAGGCGGCAAACACTCCACTGCACTGCACACCATTCTCTCTAAGATTACAGTTTTCCGACTTAACTTGAGCTAAACTGAGCTAGGATATCTCTGATTAAGATTACAACTCTTCAAATGTTGCTTTGGATTCCCTAAAGAGTTAACATATGAGCCGTTATTACTTCAATACATCTGATAAAAGACAGTTTGAGTGAAACATAATTACGAAAAATGTAATTCTTTGCAAATATAGCATCCAATCGATTCTCAATAAAACTAGTCGTCTCTCAAAGGGAGAGTACACCCAAGACCTCACTTCATCTGACACCGGGAATCAAAGTTTTATAAATTGGAACAACCAAGCTACTAATTCATTGTTGCTCCAGTCTTCCTATATTATGATTGGGATGTCCCTTATATTTGATTATTTGTTTAATATACATATATATAATATGTATGTTTAGATCAGACATTACCGAGGGAAGGGGTATAGCCCGGAACCCCCTCCCACGACAAAATGGTCGCCAGAGGCAAAAATTTGACATTTTAGGTGCAAGTTATACCTTCCCTTAACCCCCCTAATTTTTTTTATAAAAAAGCTTAGGATACCCCCTGAGCTGGTGATGTCTGGTTTAGATTAATGCTATTCTTATGAGTCAGTGACTGAACATACTTTTGCACTCATTTGACAATTATTTTGAAAGATGTAATTTTATTCGAATATGAGCAAGCTTAATTATTTTAACACTTGAAAAATTTTTATAGAATTTAAAATTATAACAAATCTCTGGTATTTTCATTCAAATTGGATTAAACGCTGAGTTTTGAAATTCAAATATTTTTCATTTCCACAAAAGATGGAGAAAAAGAAAATATTTGAAAAACTTTTCGTTTCAATGAATAAATTTGTTTTTTTTTCTAACAAAATAACTTATTTGCGATAAAAACATGTCTTTGTTGGACAGTATTCACTCGAAATGACTCGTTATTCAATTTATTGTGACTTAGATGAGTGCAAATTGATGCTGGCACAATTTTGCTATCCTAACAGTTGACTCACTGATAGAATCTTCAATTATGGACAGAATTATATTTCAATTACTAGACTAAAAATAAAATAATGAAATTGATTTACAAGTAAGTAATTGGAGGGGTGGCGCAGTTTTCGAACCATCACTACTGAAAGGCAAACCAAAATGTTTCCGATCACTGTTGCGATAATCATTAATCCGAGAGAAGCGACTAAAAGGGCTTCGAGTCCTGTATGACAACAAATATATGAGTCTTGAATTGAATTTGACATAAAAGAGTACATACGGGGAGAGATGATATCTTCACTGAAGTCAAGGGTGCGATTGGCGAAAGCACATTCGCTTAGAGTCAAATTTACGTCACTATAGTTCTCATCAGAATTAGTGACGATAGCCTCGAGGCTGGTGGGAGTCGAGTCGTTGACACACCAGGTCGTCGACAGCACTTGTGTTGTGGTGAAACTCGATGAGTTGTCGGTGCTGTCCATTGTGCGGGTCTGGCACTTATGGACATACGAACCGCTGCGACAATTGAATCACTTCTGGCTGACAATCACTGATCCGACAAACTTTTGTTATCATTTCTAATGGTTTGCTTCACTTGTTTTTTATCTTTATTATAGACTCTTATTATCTTAATTGTTCTTCTCTTCTAATATGATATAAACGTTGGAATAGAGGCTAACGGGTCTCTTGTGCTTACACTGGACTGCACTCCACTCTCACATCACTTTCCTATTTTCAATGAGAATCTCATTCGATGAAAACATTTCTCCTTTTAGTGCAGTTCTCCTTTCGTCAGGTCTTCTGAAAAGTGAGACAAAAAGAAAAAGAGACCGAATCAGAGACGGAATGAGTGGTCAATAATGTCGCAAATGGTGTACATAAATATCAATCAATCTCCTCATCACTGACTTTGTGGGCTCTCTCCCAGACCTCTGCCTCTCTTGATGTCAGTGTTTATTAATTCATTTCTTGACATCACATTTAATGCCCCGAATTAAGCGCACACTAAAGTGTGTGACCACCCGATCCTCTCTATTGTAATACAATTCTAATAATATTCTAATGTAAAAGTATTTGATACAAGTATGACATGACTTCCTCTCATCGATACTTCTTTTTAAAAAAAGCTCTTAATATAAAAAAGACTGCGATTTAAGTCTGTTTTTCAAAGGTATTAATTCTGTATTCAATTTGATATTTTCGCGAATAAAAAATGTATTTATTCTGAAAATAATCCGCATTTATGGCGAAATAGAAACAAAAATCGATTCCATGTTTTAAACATTTTTTTCAAATTCCGAATTATTTTTTAAAAAAGAGTAATCTTTTATATTATGATTTTTGATTACATTTTCTAATCAGGAAATTAAGTTTTATTCCGCAAACTTTGAGAGATATTTGAACATAAAAACGGAGTCTATTCTTAATCATTGTATTGAATGTGAAATAAATGTCCGCTTTTTTGGAATAAAGTTTGAGAACTATGTCTTGAAATATGATATCAGTTGTAAAAGACTTGTTACGAATGAATATCGATTTCTAGATAAATATAGTAGTCATTGAGTAAACAAAAACGGCCTAGAACTACTAGTTCCAATACTTTGGTCAGATATAGTACTTTAATAGCCTTCAGCTCAGAGAACAAACTCAAAATAATGAAGAAACTTTTTAGTTGCTTGTTTATTATTCTTGAAAATCGCAATAAAAACTTCCGAATTTCAAAAAAGTATTTATTTAACAAATAGTTTTGAACGGTTATTGACAATAAAGGGGGTCTCCAACGGGTCACGAGTTTAAACCATTCTTTTACCTCTTGGGAGAGCCAACTATTGAAATGAAAAATTATAAGATTTTTATGGGAAAGCCTCGCAATAATTCAAAGGTAATCCATTATATTTTCACTACTCTTGTATATCTTGGGTATCCTTAACAAAAATAAACTGATTTAGAGTGAAAAAATGATCTAGATATCAATATAAGAATATATATTATATGCGAATTTGAAAATCGATTCTTGTTTAATAACGAAATTGAATGAGCTTTCCATAAGGGAGAGAACCATATCTTGGAAAGTTGTTGGAGGAATGTCTACTGTCGTCGGTTTGACATTTAATTTCTGTATCTCTGTTCGAATCATCCGCTCAAATGTGAAAATGAAGTCAGTCTACAAATAAATGTGTTTTTGGTCTCTTCTCTGGGCTCAGAGTCTACTCAATGGGTTTATCTCTCAAAATATTACATTATATCCGAAGTAAAAACTTTTCTAATGTCGGTTTGCAATCCAATAGAGGTTTTCTTTCTCTTCATTTTGACTTCATTTCCGCATTTGTGAGAATTGATTGCTTGCTTATTGTTCAGATAACTCGCTTTTGGAAGTTTCAAAACTTTAATTGTCTAACATTTGATATTTTTGGTCTAATTCTAGGATTTGTAGCAAATCTTATGAATTCTTTTCAAATAGAATTGAAAACTAATAAAATAGTGATTCAATAAAATTGAAATTTATTGACAAAAAACATACTTCAATACAATTTAAAAAAAATAGTAGAAACCAATGAAAGACAAATTAATAGATAAAATGTTTGAAATCATATTTAATTGTCATTTGAATATTGGGAAAGAAGTCAATTAAATGTGTATTAGTTTTATTAGTCTCTATAATGAACACAAAAAACTAGTAATAAGTATCGCAAAGATTTTATCATAAATTTGCAAAAATAAACGGATTATTTGTCATACAGTTTGGCTTCGATTTAAGAGAAACATGTGTTCCGCCAAAATCAGTCTTAAATCGTAATTCTCTTGAATAGAAAATCACTTTTCCTCTAACTTGCTTGGGCAAATGTACTGAAAAGCTAGAGAAGCTGTCATCCATCGTTAAGAGAAACACTTTCATTTTAAAAATGAGCTGGTCACTAAAATGAAGTTTCCCTCTAAAATTATTT
>JAQGBD010000048.1:0-62204 GCA_034698165.1 Punctoribates punctum
TCTCTCTCTCTCTCTCTCTCTCTCTCTCTCTCTCTCTCTCTCTCTCTCTCTTCCTCTTCCCCTCTCGATCTCTGGATTCTATACTGTTGTACTCTGAATGAGTCTACTATTATATTATCATTTTATTTGGTGTTCAAACTTGGCATCAATTCTATAGAGTATTAACTCATTTATAATTATTTTCAATATCTTTTCTATTACTTTATTACATGGATAACAACTGAAAATATTTGCTCGCTCTCTGTTATTCATATAATTTATTGATAATGATCTGAATTAACAAAATCTAAGCTTAGTCTTAGTTTATTATATAAAATGTTCGTCTCTTTTATTCAAATTATCAAATGTACGGTCAATTTGAAGGAAGTGAAGTTCACGCCTATCCTATAAATATATTGGACACGGGTTTAGAATAAATGTGTTTCTCCACAAGTAATTCATTTTTCACAATAATGACTCATATTTGGAGTCATTGCGAGAATAATCGGCAAATGAAAGATCGATGGACTGAATGAATGAATTGAAATCGATTTGAAATGCTTTGAATTACTGATAAATAAATGATTTTTGTTCCACACATTCGAGTGTTTTATTTATTTTGTCAAATAATCAAATAAACAATTAAATTAAATAAACGTTTAGTGAATGCAATTCAGATATATTGCACTTCTATTTAATTTATTCATTACATTAATTTCACGATATTTGATAACTTAGTCTTTTTTACTCAATAACTATAGGCTACAGAATTTAGGATATATTATATAATTTGAGTGATATTTACAAATTAACAGCAAGTCTTACATGTCTTATGGTTTTTCATAGTTTTGGTACATTTATGTGGTCGTCAACTAATAAAAATGTCCTTTCATTTCACTCTTGTTATCTATACAACAAAATTATAATACAATTGAGATTTTGTTAATACAAATATATATATAGATTTGGGTTTTGTTAACATAATAAACATTATGCATATCCTCTCTATTCTCATAATTGTCTCATCGTTTGAAAACAGCTTTTAATGATTTTAGTAATAAATTGAAAACGTTTTGCTGAATCGGTTTCTCTATTCTTAACTACAAAACACCGACCTTTCTCTTAATTTCTCTCAATTTCTCTCAACTATTCCGCGATATTATTGAATGAAAATTAGAAAAATAATTAATAATCGATTGTATAGTACTTTGACCTTCAATAAGGAAACCCTTAAACAAAAACTTGAATTTCTTCAATCGATTCCAAATCTTAGACTTAAATTTGAATAGTTTTATAACATTTAAAGAGAATATTCTAAACAGAAGTCATTTAAATTGATTTAAAGTAATATTTCATTTAAACAAAAACTAAATAAAAATTTACTGCTTTTAAAGTAACCACAAATTGGGGTAAATTAGAGGAAAAGTAAAAACTAAGCTATAATTTGATAAAAATATGTCAAATGTTTTAAAACTATTCATTGATCGACATTTGTATTGGAGTTTAATACGAGTTTCCTTTTTTGGAAAAATTAGGCAAAAAATGGGAAATCGTTTGCGATTTAAATCAGAATGTTTTGGAAAAATGAGAATAAATTATTTATACCCAAAAGTAATACATTTTATATATTGAATAAATGTTTGATAGAAATGTTTGTCAGAACTTTTCAATGTATTGCAGCTGTGATTCGATTTTAGATGAGAGCAATGAATGATTGATTTCGCGTCTCATTCAAGGCTTGTGTTAATATGTGTTTGAATTTGTGATAACAGTGCGAATGCCATTCAATCCAATCCAATGCAAAACTTCAATTAAATAATCGAATAAACGCTCGATTTGTTTGAAATATCTATTAGTTGACAGCTCTTTGTTTCAGTTAAACAAATGGTAGACAAAAGTGAGTTCTTTAATCGAAAAACAGTAAAAACGGATTCAATGAGATCTCTGACCGAAAGGTTGATATGATATAGACTTTTATATTTGATTATAGAGTAAAAAAAACTAAATCACAGAAAGTTTTAATTAAATTAATTTTCATAAATAAAAGCGACATTTCGTTTGGAATCGGTTTGTATTGTCGAAGAGGTTCAGAGGTAGAGACAAGTGTTGATAACTGAGTGACACAATCGACACAATCTATTCAAGTATTCACTTCATCACAATTATTGTTAATTTGTTGGAACTCTGTTTTGATGGGGACCTGACTTGTATTTGCATTTTGTGTCAAATCTTCGACTTCATTGACACTGTTATAGCCGTTAGGCTGAGGCTGAGGCTCGGGCTCATCGGTTACGTCTAACTCAGGACTACTGACCCAATCGTGATGTGGAGACATGTATTCACTGTCGACATCACTATCAGAATCCGAGTCCGAGACATCGGAATCATTTGAGTCATAAAGAGAAGTATTGACCAGAAATCCAATCGGCTGAGTGATGGAATTCTTGGTCAGGTTAGTGTCGCCGAATTGTCCGCCCACGTGATGAGCGGCTCCGCACGTAGACAATAGGTTTTCGATGGAAAATGCATTTGACTTGTTTTGAGATGAACTCAATTTGTTATTGTTATACCTCTGGAGCTGATGTTGTGATGGAACCACTTTTCTTAAGATGTCGATGACGTCAATATTGAGAGTGTTGGTCAACAACTGGAATAATTGGTTTCCCACTAAATCCTTGGCTTCTTTGGTGAAATTGATTGCCCTTAACTCTGACAACGTTTGATGTATGGCTTCAGTAAGTGTTGCGGTATTCACACCTGGTTTTACTTTTGACTGCTGTAATCTCTTCACTTGTCTCTCCAATTGTTTCCGAAGTTTCTTTTCTTTCTTATCTTTTTCTCGTTTGACCACTTCATCGGGCGGTATTGGATCACCACTACACGTCTGAGGGTGTGCATTATGTGCAGGTCTTCCCGGTCCTATTGATTGCAAACGTTAACGAAATTCAATAAAGTCTTAATCGAAAAATTCCTCTCAAATTGTTTTGAAACACTTTTATCGCAGAAAACAGAGTAAAGCAAAGGAAAGCAGACTTTAATTAATATTTGGCTCTTATTTTGTTTTTGGAAAATCATATTTTCATTTTCATTGTCATAATTCTGTGATTAATCGAAAAGTCTGTTTCAAAGATTGAAATAAAGAAAATCTAATAAAAATCTAATTAAATATAAATAAAAAGAAGAACTGTTTTCACCCAAACATGAATATAAATTAAAATGAATATAAGGATAATCAAAATGAATGAAACATAACATAAATCAAATGCTCGGATAGTTTTCAGATTTAAGGTAACTATAAATAAGTAATTAACTTTCAAATAAACTCAATTCTCATAAATTCTCCCCATTTTTTGTTTTAAAGGAAATGACTTTAAATTATCGAATAATTTATTCAAATATTATTAATAACTTATTATATCAATTTTCACCTCAAAATGGCTTCTCTTCTCTCAAATTCAATTGGATTTGAAACCAATTAAAAGTTTCAAATTTTAATTATAGACTCGAAATAAGTGTTTTTGAGAAAAACCTACCTTTCTTAGTGTTCTCTCGTTTTCTCCATTTGGCTCTTCTATTCTGAAACCACACCTGAAAGCGATTAATGAAAACTCAATTAATTTCCAAAATTGTCTTAATTGAAAGCAAAATGAGAATCACTTCTGAGATATCTGAAGGACTATTTGTCAGACATTTCTTTATTCTCTAAAGAGAACTGATTCTAGTGTTTGACATTTCAAACCCTGGTATTTATATAACGATTGACATCCATTTATAAATAATTATTATTGAATACTATCGCCAAAAGCTAGAGCTAAGCTCAAGGCAAATGAAAAAGACCCAGGCAAATTAAAACAATAAGAGGGCTGAGATCGTGAAAGTTTCTATATTTGGTGGATATCAGTCTATGAATAGATTTCTTTGTTTTAAAGGTAAAAGCGGTTCAATTCAAAGATTGTTTCAAAAATTTGATATTTGAATGAAAGTGAAAACCAAAAGATTTGATTGAAACGTAATGTTCAGACAATTTAAGTAAAAGCAAAGCCAATATGTTTGAGGTCTATATTTAACCGTCGAATCAAATTTTGTCAATCGCTTCATAAATAACAAAATTATAGGTATTATTATCAATGTGTCTGTTATTATGAGTGAAGTTCTCTATTTAGATGTCATTTCATTTTCTAACTCAAGAATCTCTGCCAATGAATAAAATGTTAAAAAATTTTAAATTAATGACAATTTAATTGCATGTAATTCAAAGTATAATAAAGTATTCAATTCTCGTAATACATGGCTTATAACGAGTCACTCAAAACTCAAACCAAAGATTTCTTTGTTTCTGCGAAACGAAAATTATTCAATTATATCATTATATTTGATTGAAAACATTGAAGACATTCCTCTGAAGAGGTTTCCCTCAAATTGTATGCAATTTTCATTCGATTCAAGTAAATGACAAAAGAAGAGTGAGTTTAAACACATCTAAAAACAGTGCTTTTTGTCGTTTAAATCATTTTGGAATTCTTGACACAAACTTATTTCGATGCAATTTATTTGAAGACTATTTACAGATTTGTAATACTTAGGGATAACCCAAAAGTAATAAAAATAACAAATTATGACAAATGCATAACAAATTCAGAGTTATATCAAATATTGAAGTATTAGTGAAGAAAATTGAATGTTTGACTTCTCTCAGCACTAGTATTGGCACTGGTATTGTATGTTTGAGTGGCCGACACAGCGGGTTATCTCCAGTCACTGTTTCAATCTATTGTGAGCTCTATTAGGAGCCTCAAAATGGAAAGTCTATTGAGTGATGTTCTCAATGTTGGCAACAAATATGTTTGAATAATATCTCTCTCTTCTGGAATTTGTATCACGAATTGGAGTCCCAGAAAACATGCGATCAGATATTGGCGATGATCGATGTGTTGCTCCTCTGCCAACATCATGCTATCAATTTAGACCCAATAGGGAAAGCCTCTGATGAGGCAAACATACAACAAAAATATTTTTGCTTTAAATTAGACTCAATTCTCTCGTTAATTGGTCCTCAAAAGTGGTCATTAAATTAAATAAAGGAAAACCAAAATACTTTTGAGTTTTTGCACGCAATCCGTCCGACAAAATAGAAATAACATTTAATAACAAAAATAGATTTTTTTTGCCACAAATCATTGCTAAACAATAGAGAGTTTCAAATGACTTATAAAATATTAATTTTACTCATTTATTCTTCAAATGTTTTATCTATTTTTGAGTTTCAATTAATCAAATCACTGAATAACAAATGCATTCAATATTAAAATAATCTATTGATTTATAATTTGAATTAAGTGTTTATTTCTATTGATTTGGAACATAAAAATGGGAAATGTTTTGTATTATATTTTCAAAACTGACTTTTCTTTTGTGAATTGGATTTATTTGATTTACAAAAAGAGTAAATAACTCTATATATAAATTGAAAGTAAATATTTTCATTGACTCGGTTTGAAAATACGAGTTTATAGAGAAATAGTAACCAAATGATAGTCCATCGGATAGAGACTACGTAAGTGGCGAGAGATATGTTGGTCTGCCTCCAGGTTTGCACTGGTATGACATAATTAATAAGCATATCATACATAATAGAACATATGCGAGAGGGAACACCTGCGCCCCTATCTATGCTAAAGATATTCTTATGTGAATTGTCTGATGAATATATACGAAAATCGGTGTTATTTACATACATTGGAGCGAATGATGCGATTATATACCACTACTTATATCTCAATTAAATGGGAACTCAGTTCAGAACATAATCAACACAACACTTATGAATAATAAGTCTGTGTTTATACCGAAGCAAAAGTGGAAAGTAGTGGAGAGTAGTAAAGAGTAGTGAGAAAGTGTGGAACAACTGAATAATTTAACGGATAAACTCACAAAATAATAGTGTTTATCATATCATTTGTTGTGCAACTCATCATCTTTTAGTGACAGATCAATTCACCGACAATTTACTCTCGTTTCTCATAATTCTTAGTTTCTCTTCAAACTAAACATTTGATCGAAAATCCAATTCTTTGTGAATTCAAATTAGAAATTGAAAGAAATCTGGCAAAAGAGTGGACCCAAAGGACTTGAATTAGACGAACAGCAAACACAATGTTTGTTAAACTTTTAGCTCAAGAAATAGTCCTAAACTGCAGAATAATTGGCCCTCAAATCAGAGCTATTATTGAAATGAATGAACTCCTGTTAACTCGAAGTCACTTTTATGCATATCATTACTAATGTTGATTCTGTCGGTAATGGTGATAGTTTAGAATACAGGTGCTGCTCAATAACCACTTATTTATATTGACATCATTAGGGGAGAGAGAGAGAGAGAGAGAGAGAGAGAGAGAGAGAGAGAGAGAGAGAGAGAGACCGAAATGCATTAAAGCCTTAAATATATGGCTTAAGCATATCATCAGAGAATAGTTGGTATTCATCGTATGTCAACATTTCATTTGGCAATAGGATGTAAGGATGTGCTCATGTATTCATATATTATTATTTTCTCTATTTTCGTCTAATAAATTAAGATCCGGATGTCTTTCAAAAAGGTATCAAATAATGGATTTCTTGACTCATTAATGAGAAACATATGAACTAATGATCAGATTATCACAGATTGCTATTCACTAGATTACTGTCAGTTATTTACAGCTCTGTTCTGAGCTCTGGTCCTATACTTAGCTTTTTTTATTACTTCTCACATTGTTTTTATTTTTATACAAATAGAAAAAAAAAATTAAATAAATTTTGGAAATCAGAGTTCCTTTGACTCAATTGATAGTTGAGTGGAGACTTACAATTGGAAAAGGAAGAGGGAGGGCTTTGGAGCACCCATAGGTTGACTCAGACTGGGTATGGAAAGCCTACTGGTTAAAGAAAGGAAGTTTGCAGATAATGGCAGTTCTGGTGTCAGATTGTCGTTAGCCTTAATGGTATTTTCAACACAACACACGATATTTGGTTCGCACTCTTCTCTCACTTCTCTTTCTATTTGACTGTTTTTTATCCGTTCTTTTATCTGAAGTCAACTCCAGTCGACTCTAATGATGGTTCGTCTCTGAAAACAGAAAACAAAGCTAACCTTTTTTAAGCCCATTGTTAACGACCCGGACATTTGGGTGCTTTTGCACAAACAAAATAAAGACGGATTGCTTTCTGCTGGAAGTGAATGGCTTTGGGACTACTCTTAACAGTTTTGGTCACTCTATTCACTCCATTTCCACTATTTTCTGATGGCTCCTAAATTTGGAGAAAATCTAAAAATCGATTGACTGGCGAAGCAGTTGCACATCCCTTATAGCAACTAAACTAAATACTCCCTCGAGATTGAGTCAACTCTTAGAAGGCTGTGAGAGAAAACGAGGAACGAGAGGTGTCGTGGGATCCGATCAATTTGCTAACTCTTAAACTTGTGCTCTCTATTACTCCATCAGTGAATGTCCTTAACATTAGCCAACATTGGCTCAAATCTTTTCCCGATCGACACTATTATAGAGTAAAGACAGAGAATATCCTCTGAAAAGCAATCGTTTGGATTAGAAATATATTTCACTTTAAATCGTCTGATCATTAAAACAATCGATTTTACAATTTTCAAACCTTTTAACTCAAATTCTCTAAAGTTTTGTTTAACTTAAAACAAATTTAGAAATATTAGAACAGATAATAGCAAAAGATCAATCGGCCAACAAATTGCTCGGAATTTCAATTTTTCAGACTTTTATTCTGTATATAACTGTTATATCGGAACAAATGCTTAAACTAATAGAAAAAATATAAACTCCTTTAAAATTTAGAGAAAACTGGAGACAGAAAAGCCTCAATATTTACATAATTTTATTAGTGAACAATTAATTAATAAAATTTTTACCAAGAACGTCAGTCGAACCAGTTAACGTCAGTCGTTGACTGATCATCGTTAATGATAATCATGGCTTTTAATCAAGTAGGCTTGGTCAATTTAAGTCATTGATTACAATTACCCACCAATAAAAGTATTACTTTTCGCGTCACATCTCATTAAATATGTAATATTTTCACAGAATTGCTATAAATTTATTTTAAAAAAAATAATAATTATAAATTGATTGAAAATTTTCTTTTCATCGATTATCAATATTTGAAAGTATCTTGATCATATACACAACAGTCATAAAAGTAATCCATTTTTATAATAATTATTAAAATGGATAATAAAAATGTATAAAACTCTTACATAAACTCAATTCAAAAATGAATCCTATATTTGATCGAAAAACTATTGAATTTAAATATTTAATAGTAGTGATAAATCAACCTTGCTACCATCTATTTCTCATTCGTTTCATATAATTCATAATAAATCTCAAAGAATTTGCTTAATATAATCATCTAAACAAACTCTACTTTTGGAACATTTAAATCAAAAACCGAATAAAATCGAAGATAAGAAATGAGCGTCGATTTTGAGGACCAATAACTATAAGCAAGCAAAACTAATATTTTTAGGAATTATTGAAAATACTTTAGGCTTTGTCTCATCAGTGGATTGCTTAGAAATAAGTAAAGAATCGGTGTATTTGTCTCTAATATTCTATTTGAGAAATCAAATCATAGATTATGTTTATGTCCAAAGAGTGAGTGTTTTTCATGTGTATGATGTGTGCACTCAAAGCAAATTACAATTTTTATTAAACTTATAGACCATTAGTCATATCATTGATGAAAAGAGCCCTCTTATGCCGACGCCCTTTGATGTGGCCATAGATAGCCATCGAATTCATTTTTAGAAGAGTCGGAACTTAAATATATATATAAATTATATAATCTTTTCTCCAAATGTTAATCATTAGAAAAGAGACAAATATTTTCAGATTTATCGTAATTTCTATTTTTCACGAATCGAAACTATGAATGAATTGTAGGGTCAGTGCTATGATGTGAGTGTAAGCAAAGACTACGGCACAGACTATGGCATAGACTATGGCACAGACGCAATCTTAAGGAGATTATGGCCTCTGGTCTGAACATCTCTATTAGCGGTGATGTGGAGTGAGTTGAGGCCACCTCTGATTCGTTTATTAATTCTGTGTTTTTGTTTAAACGAGATTTACTTCACTTAATATTTGTTTCACATATTCTTTGTTCTATTGTCTGAGAGTTTGGCTCAAGTCTTGTCTACTGGAGTCTGTGGGCAATGGTATTGCGTGTGAGGAGTCTATCCATTAGCCCCTGCATCGCACATCACGGCACTCGATAAATCAAAATGCTTCCAAGGGGTGGGTGTGTTTCTGATGGACTAACGCACTGTTGGATGGATGGGTCTGTTAGTGGCGCACAACTCAATTTCGGGCTATTTATTGAATAACCAAACCCTGGATTGCATACCAGTCCAGGTGTTTGAAGTCGTGAACTAATGAACAGCTCTGTTGTGCTAATAAGAAGACTATAAAAACTTATGTCTAAATATATTTTCATTTATGCAAAAAGGATGAAACCTCATGAAAATCACATCCCATTCCTCTCAGAATAAATGAAAGAAAAAAGTATAAAAATATTCTATTATTTTGTTATCTGAAAAGACCACAAAAAAGGGAATTATATTTGAAGATCCGCTACCAGATTGTGTACCCGATTATCGGCTAAACGCCATTAATTATCACTCATTCCGTGCAATCACTTTAACGCATATTATTTCTCACCTTTTCTTCTTATTAGCCACTTATAATAAATTTCATAATTAAAATTGGCCCTTGCTCATATATTTTGGATCCATAAATAAGTTATATTCTTCCATGTTTTTCATTGTGAGCAAGGTTAACCAGAGCCTGTTTTGTTTATGGGCTAAACTCTTATATTGTCACAGAATTATTGATTTTCGAAGAAAGTCTATAATTTAATGACAGCTCTAAACTGGAAACACTTTTTGGACTAATTTATTCTCTGATTGCATGTAATCTTCAGTTTAAACAGAGTTTTGAAAAAATGGTTTACTTTAAAAGGAATTTTTTCCTAACAAGAGCACAGAATAGGCAAAAAAGCTATTAAACTGAGCACTAGTTTATCGTATATTGGATGCGATGGTAAGCCATTCAAATGATTAACTTTCATTTCGCATGACTAACAGCACCGATAGACTAACTAAAGCCATAACTCTTCGAAAACATAAATTATTGCTAAAAAAATAATAACGAAAATAAAATTTATTTTATAACTCAATTTAGTTCTGACTTCAAATGAATTGAGAAAAAATTGCTTTAAACAGGTCTGAAAAATTCAATTATCAGCCCTAAGAAAAGCCAAAAATTAATTGAATGCTCATATTTAGAAAGTCTCTACCTTTTATGAGCATATAGAAGTACCTAGGGCCTTCACTCAAACTCGACTGATGAAAGAAGTTTATTAAATGATTGAAAATTAATCCAATCAGATAATCATAATCTAGTTATTTCATTAATTCTAAAAAATGTCATTCAATCAGCAAATCCAATAAAATAGAGATAATTCAATAATACCATTGTTCTATTGAATGATCAAGGACAAATCAAAGTTCTGTAACAAATATTTCAATCGAAAGCCTGAAAATTCATTAGAAAGGTATAGACTTAGAAAGGTTTGACTCGACTCTGGTTATTAAAATTTGTTTTTTCGTGTTATGCCTCAAACGAAGCAAATATATAATAAATTTCACAATTACTACACAATTACTTAATCACGAAATTTCGTTATAAATATCAAATTCATTTGCGATAATAAGACGAGAATTATAATTAAGAATTTCGTTTATCTCGTTTTAAATGATTTATCAAAATTAAAATAATTATCGAAGACATCGAATCAAAAACTAAATCAATTATTGAAAGAATTTTTTCAAAAAAGTATTTTAAACTGAATTAATGTTTTTTCAATAATAACCAATACTTTGGGAACCGATTGGTTTCAAAACCAAATTCTTATCTGAATTAAATCAATGATTATTTCTCTCTTTTTTATGACTGAGTGCTGAAAAATTGTTATAATTATTTCAATTGAAAGAAAAGATCATTTAATATACGATGAAATCAATAAAATCAGATAATTCTATTCAAATTATAGCCTGAATTATAGAATTAAAATAAAATAAATAAAAATTAATGACAATTCACTTCAGAATAATTTATCCAAAACTTAAAATCAAATAATGACTCGAAGTTAGGAAAAAAATATTGAAATTAATATTATTCGAGTCATAGAGTAACGAAAAACCTGAGGCACAGGCAGTTCACACAACTTTTCTTATTATCCATGATTATGAGGAATCAGTAAAGCGACTTGCTAGTTACCAAATAGTAAAATCACTAATGTTTCGTCATTATAAAACAAGTTATATCTTATAGAAACATGTGAAATTTACCAAGGACTTGGCTCATATCAAAAGTGCCATAAACTTTTGTTAAGAATTTGGTTACAAAGACAACGATATAAACAATGAAATTTAATTTTCACAAAACTATTAATCAATTTTGTGAAAGAGAGAAAAGTTTTATTAACTGAGAATTTGATTAAATCAATAAAACATATTTGAATTTATATTAATTTTATGTATAAGTAGACTATCATTAAATAGCAATTATACTAATCAGAGGACTGAAAGTAAGGACTGAACTTCAGGTCTCACTTGGAGTCAATCCAAACATATTCTGAGCGATAAAACGAAAGTATTCGTTAACCGCATCAGGAAATGAAAGTAATTTACATATTTTATCCTCAGTTTATGTTTTGTTTGCAAAGTCTATCAGCACTTAAAATAATTTTATAGCAGTTATAAATGCAACCAATTTTAACATTAAGAACAGGATATCTCAACAAATTGTAATTATATCATAGAAATTGATTTATTATGCATTTGAAAAATTTAAAACACATTTAATATATTCAGTTATTATTCACTTATTCACTCGAAAAAGCTTTCATCGGATCTCATATTTCCGAAGCTTTGATTTTCAATCCGAATATTTAAGATATTGCTGGGAGTCGTGAAATTCCCAAATTGACCAACATTCAATAACATTCAATAACATTCAATAACACAGAATACCTCAGCATAGAAATACTCAAAATAAATAATTAAATGAGTGGAGAAAAGATCTGGATCAATCATTTTTCGATTGCAATGAAATTTTAATACATATTGAGTGACATATTTGAATATTGTTAGCTTAGCTAGCTTATTTGAATTAATTAAAGTGAAATGATTGCAAACCAAAGCATATAATTTATTTTCTAATTAACAAAAATTCAAAGAATGAATGAATGGCTGAAAAATTAATTAAAACGAAGCGTTAATTCAAATTTAAAGAGTCTTTGCTTTTTTGCTAACATTTATTATTAAACAAATGTAATAGAGATGTGTTAGAGCTCTGGTCGGAGCTCTGGTCAGACAATTCATTTCATACATAAGTTAATTATAAACGAAGACATAAAACATAAGTTTAAGGAAAACAATTAAGTCTGTGCTCTCTCTGACTCTCCAATGATTCTGTTGTTAAAATTGAATTTTGTGTTTGGTTTATGAGCCAAAGGCAGTGCTAATCAAATGTTTTAGATTAAGGCAATAAGTGGAGAGTCGGCAACATTGGTAACATCGGTAACATTGGCAGCGCTTATACAGCTCTGAACAGATTGCCTCCACCTGTAAATTAATCAGTTAAAGCAATAATAATTATGATCAAAGCTTCTTATAAACCATAATGGGCAATACACAGTCCAGCCTTACAACATATGGAGGCAAACGCCCCTCCACATCGGAACACATTTCAAGTGTATGCGAGTGTATACGAGTCTGGGCACTCTCTTTCTTTTGGTTGCCTCAGCCATACATTGAGGTCAAGCGGAGGTTTGGCTCATACAATATCTGCTGTCAGAGCAAAAAATGTTATAAACATGCACTGGGCGTATGTCGAATGATTATAATCAACATAACTTATATCCTGACAGCATTATTAACACATTTCCTACATCGCTATAAACAAAAAATGCCTCAAAAATGCCTCACAAATGCCTCTTCTAATCATTAAAGAATTTTTGCAGTTTTTATTTCGCTTTTCAACTTTGCGACTCTCTCTCTCTCTCTCTCTCTCTCTCTCTCTCTCTCTCTCTCTCTCTCTCCTACTAATAGATTATTTCACTTTTGCTTGAGTTGAAAAAGACGAGCAAAAAAATCAATCACCGGTGAAGTTAATTAAAACATCAGTTGGCTCTTAAAGATCTATAAGCGAATCAAATTTGAAAACAGCGGGAACTCTGAACAACTCTGAAGAGAACCGAAAATAGAATAATCTTTTGGTTTCGGTCTTTCTTTTGATTGAAAGAACAAATCAATTCATTTAAAGCGATATAAAGACCAGAAAATCAAATATCGATTAACTAAAAAATTGTTGACTCAATTGAGAGCATTGTGTCTGAAAGTGTCTGAAAGACTGGGGTTTGTGACAAACAACTACTCGTTAACAGAAGTTATTATTAATTGAAATAAAAAGAAGTAATTGTTTGAAAGATTCGTTTCATTTAACTCTGGTTTTCACTAATATTCTGTTAAAAAGTGAAAAGAAAATACTTTATGAATAAACTGTAGTCAAGTCTTTCAATTTTCGCCAACAATTATTCTTATGCCAACTCAGGTATAATGAGTGAGGAAAGTGAGTCTTTCTTCCCTTCTCCACACCAGACAAGACATTCACTTAAGGGCTGACAAGAGTGGGTACTGTTCTTAGTGTCGAATTGAAGCGAAGACAAAGGAAAACGCGTTTATAAGTGAAGAAACGATAATATAACAACCCTTTAATTGTTTGGGCAATACATGAAATTAGTTGGATTTAATGCAAATTTGATGGCTTTGGTAATTATTTTCGCTAACATTATATACATATATTAATAGAGAAATGAGAGGAAACATTAGTTCACTGCTTAGTAACGTTGGCTGAAGAGGAGGTTCGCAATCATTTTTAGGCAAAACAAACTTTTTTAAGCTGTCTTTCATTGAAAAAAAGTTAATAATAAATTCAAACCACGACTCGTCTGATAGAGGAGTGCAATAGCTTCGTCTCTACACCGAAATTATTGATATTTTAGTTTTCAGTTTTGGTAGTCTGTGTAGTCTATGGAGGGCTATGGAGGGGCAGAGTTTATCGTTTGAGTAGAGCTAATCAGTTCCATATTTTAGCTAATTTAATGAGAGAGCGTTGGCTGTACTGCCTTTGGCAACAAACCAATTGTGTGCGTCAAATGGATGATCCCTTCAATTATGCGTTATGTCTGTGTCTTTCTTTCCCTCCACTTAATGACCAGGTATAGCATCTATCAGACATCATAGGCGAGCACTGGAAAGGCATCGCCAAAGTTTGCAACTAAAACCTATCATCAAAACTCTAGTTCAAAGTCTGAAAGAAATACTCATAACTAAGAAGTCTGTTGTGATTGAAATGTTTTAAAATATTTAAAATACAAACCATTGAAAGCATTCAATAATAGATAATATTTAGATCACAACATAACATGTTTTTAATGGCATTAATATAACTGAAAATTGTATTTATGTTTGACTTATATAATGATCTAAAACATAGAATTTGGTTCACATAAAAGCAATAAAAGCCGTAATAAAAGTACATTAAAACTAAACTGATATCATGTGATATGTCATATACCAAGAATCTGTAAATAAGAATATAAAACATCATTAATATTAATACAAAACCTCTTTAGGCTTTGGAGTGAATTTTGTTTTTCCCCAAAATAGAAATCACTTTCTTTTTAAAAAATGGTTATTCAGTTGAGTCGAGGATCAAATGCGTTGCCAAGAAATTAATTACGAGTTAACCAAATTACAGGTATAAACGTTAAGATGGGTTTATATGGTGGCGCCTTAACCAAACATACCTAAGGCAGCTAATATGAGAGGCGCAAGAGCATTCAGAAGAGCACTCCTCACACCACTACTCAGAACACTACTCATGAGAGTACTCAAGCCCTAGTCAGACCTCTGCCCAGGACTGTTAGGACCGGCATAGTCACCATTAGACTACATTAACTGCAGAATATTATTTAGCGTTCAAAGCATTATGTGTCACGACTTCTCTAAAATAAACTTATTTTTCGAATATCTGTTAGTTTGAGACCAAATCCAAACCCATTATTAAGAGGAGAACCTAATACTCACTTCATTAAAACAGAGTACACTATAATGTGTGCTCACTATATGCTGAGCGACGAAAGAGATAAACACCTGGACTATCAAGAATTGATAATTGCGGCGCTCGGGCCACAACTCAGTGCTAGTGTTTACACTACACCAAAAACAATGATCCAAACGTTGGCCCTGAAGGCGCTTCTCATACAAAATTACAATAATAAGTATGTAATCTTTCATAACAAGAATGGCTGATATACTGAGTGGGGAATAAAGGGCACCATTGCATCGGCAACTCAGGCATTAGGAATTCTTCTTATGAATTCATATTCAGTGCAGAGAATATATGATTAATGTAATGATTTTGCGCACTCTCTTAAGCACAACCTTCTCTTCACTTGTCTTAAATTAAAATTTAATTCATGAAAAGAGAAATTAAAGTTTTGAAGAAATATCAGCGCTGTTGGCACAGTAGGAACAGTTAGAAAGTTGCTGGCTGCTCTAAGTGATATAAATTATCTTAAAATTAAAATTTTCTCTCAACATATTTTGATTTATGAATATGTATGTCCTCTATAGAAGTCTATAGTAGTTATATACTGATGTCATTACACACCAGTGATATAAGACTGGAATTGGGTTCTCTTGCTTTTAATATGAGAATCGATTCATCACAGACTCATCACAAACACAAAATTAATTTGAAAACTACTGAACCTTTAGTCGAGACTAAACTCATCGTTACTGACGACTGAATACTTTTATCGATTCTCTGCTCTTTTGGAACCTTTTTCTCATAATTTGTTAGTTTTATCTCAAAGTAGTTTAAGACAAAGAATGCTTTGGTTTAAACACATAAAACAATATTATAGATCATAAGAAAATCAAAGTCTGTATCTCAAAATCATTAGTGTTTTTCAGTTTTGAAGACTTCAATTGAAACCCAAGTAAATAGAAATCTGTTGCGCTGTGAGCCCTCCTATCAATCATTGCCATAATTAGCCGATACGACAGATTCATAGCAATCGCTTGATTTGTTTGACAACTCAGACAATACTTCATCAGAAGTACAATGAATTCAAGAAATCTCTCGATTTATATTCAATTCATTTGCTTTTGAAATGAATTCCTTCGGTTTTATAGGAATTTCAGACTAAGAGCAGAATTGAGGGACGGATCATAACTAGCGTTCATAACTGGAAGCAATACCCCTAACCCAGGGTTTTATAATTTAATTCATAAATTAGATAATCGAAACTTAAGTCCATTTATTTTTCTCTTCAAAACTTCAATTCATTATTTTTTCTCAAATATATAATTACTTTTTGATGATAGTCTGAGTTCGATAAACACTATAATCAATATTTAAAATGAAAAAATAACTTTTCATGAATTGGCAGCCAATTGGTGGATAACTTATGCAGAAACGGCTCTCAAACAAAAAACTCAATAATTTAATAGAAATATTTATCACATTATTTAATATCTCTGAGATTCAAATTAATTTCAGGAATCACTGTCAACAAGAGGTTTGATAAATATGTTTAACCCCTCTTATTATATGATAAAAATTATGGCAAAATTAATAGCAAACGATTGTCTGACAATAAGTTTGGAAATAATCTCAATTTTGATTCTTGTTAAACGAGTGGGTATCCCGACTAACCTGGACTCTGGACTCGATCAAGTCCAACCTCATTGCAAGGGCTTCTCTCATGAAGACATCAGGGTAGTGCGAAGCCTCGAATGCCTTTTCCAACTCTTCGAGTTGCCAACCATTGAAGTTGGTTCGGGTCCGCCGTCTTTTACTGTCTCTACTGCTGGTACTGCCGTTACTTGAATGCTCAGAATCGGCACTTCTGGCACTATTAGGCTGATGGCTATGATTGAGGTGATGATGATTCAAATGGTTGGATGACGATGAAGATGAAGCTCGATTGTTACCAGAATCCTTTAAGATTGGCAAATGATTGCTTGCATCAGATGTCACTTCACCTGTTAATTAAACCATTCATTAATTTATAATCAAATTTTGAATAAAACTAAATGTAAATGATTTGGAGAAATCTCAAAATTGATTGAATGAAAAAAATGAGCGATCGATTAGAGTGACTAAAATCGATGAAATTCATAAGAAAACTATTATTTGGTTGTTTAGTCGTTTGAATGATGTGCTAATAGAATGGAAAGACTGGTATTATATGAAAGTTAATTTAGAATTTAATTTAATAGTAATGTCCGCTCCATATATCAGATAACTGCCTAATATTTTATAAACTATAAGGAGTCAGGCCTGGGGTAAGACATAAGTGACTATCGACGAGTGATGAAAACATTTGTACCACCTCTGGATCACGACCAGAGCCTTACCCTTGAATACCTTTCTCTACTTTCTTGAAATGTTTTGTTTGATCGTTAATTTTGGATTCAGTCCTGACTAGCATTATATGTGTATATCCTTAACAGACAGACATTTAATGATCCGAACGTTTATTTCACTTAAACTTATTCTTTATTTTCATATAAGTGTTGAACTAAAGCCTTAATTCCTATAATTCAGATTCAAATTACTTATTGGATTTCAGAAATGATTTTTCTAATATGATTGTGATGTGTGCCCAGTTTGGCTATTGATGGTGTGCGCACTCATAGCGTCAATTCGCTCAAACAAACATTCAATAATGATCTTGAGTCTGAAGTCTGGCAGCGGCACAACCTAATAGTAATTCCCTTTCGGTTAGAGTTTGGGTGAATGCTTTCAATGCGTTTATTACAGAGAGAATTGTCAGCAATGAAACCAATGAAAGCAATGAAAATAATTGGCAGCAAATACTATACCAAACAGACAATAGAAATACTTTTTTTGCACTTTAGTTAACGATTCTCTTTTAAATCTAACATTTTTTCCATTGCGTGAGATGACAATCACCAGCTATGGTGTGCCCATAGTTGCCAAGCAATGGCAAATAGTATAAAACACCATTATCACTCTGGGCGAGGTCTACGCATGCAATACCTTGCTCAAATGCTAGGCCTAACAGACAATGTTGTCATCCCTAATATCGTTTAGCGACAAATGAGTAGCACATCAACTAAAAGACCTATATTTCGATAAACAAGTCCTACATAAGTCTTGAAGTCTGCAAACAATTGTTGTCATCACTCATATTGAAGTTTCCATTATTTTATTTGTTTTGTAGATATAATTAATTTTTATTTAATTATCAAAAAAATTATTTGATTTTCAAGCTTTTGTCAGATCTGACGTCAGAGACTCGACAACAGAGGCTCAGCACAGTTTACTTTCTCAACACACAAACCACTTATTCCTTGAAACTGTTTTTATGAATTCCTTTCGATTCTATTTATGATAAGCGATATTTTCCCTCAAAATCATCGTAATTATGAAATTAAAATAAGCCATAAATTGTGAGCCAATTCTCAAACCATTCAATTATTCAGAATATTATTAAGAAATTGTCTTTTTTATGATTTAAGTTCAGAGTTAGCCAAGAATATCGAATTTATGAGCAATTTAACTGACAAAAGTGTTATACTCGATATTTGTATAAAAAACATTTTAAACTCTCTAGAAAATAAAACAAATCACCCTGAAACTTATATGTTTGTTGTGTTTTATTAATTTTCACCGCTTATTTGCATTCATATGCAATTTGTCCAGGGCAAAATACAGTTTTTAAAAATGACACAGCTACGGACTTTAAAATTTGTACTTTCAATTCTTCGTCACTCTATACAAACCCCCATCACTGGAGGTCTAAGTTTAAGGCCTATTGAGAAATGCTCTGAAATGATGCAACTCTTCTCAGGGAAATTGCGGGAAAGGGTTTACAATCCAATCAATGGATACTCTTATAAAGAAATGTAAAAGAAATGAACGGACAGAAAGATATCAGAATAAGTTACTTCATTAGAGAAAAGCTAAAAATGAAGATATGATGTACATGGTCATATAATCTAAATACACCAAATAGTCTGAAGAAAGCCTTAATAATTTTTAACTATATATGACTGAAAAAATAAATTACAGTCTTTTATTCTGTTTTACTCAACCAAAGGCTGTAATTGGCGTTTAGTCTTCTTTGAGTGTTTGCTTATTATTGATAATTATCTAAGAATTGTCACATTGAGCTTGCTCATTGACTCTTCGTGAGAGATAATCTTGTAAAGTCAAATTATTTTGAATTTGAAAACCTTGAAGGGTTTTGGGTATATATCCTTATTTGATTAAATCGGTATAAATCCAGAATAATTATCGTCAGAATCTTAGCGATGATTTATATGATATAATTTAGTTGAGTTAACACACATTTAATGTTTATATTATGTATACTTTGTGTGAATATATTTCACAGCTTTAATAAACCAATAAAAATGATTGAAATTTAATGAAATTCTTGTTTATCGATGATTGTTATGAAACTAATATTTGTTTTGCAAACAATTGTTAGTTTGCTTTGAATTTCGATACATAAAGTGTTAATTATAGATATATGGCATTAATATTGACTCAAAAGTTGTATACATTTAATATTTATGAGACAATTATTGTTTATTATTAGAATTATTAGAAAACTGAACTCAAAATCAATAATTCTTATTAAAGATAATAATTTTGATTGTATTTAATAAAAGCGTATTCAGTATCGATCTGTTCCTATAGAGAGATACCATTAAAATGAAAGTTTTCATTATTATCATTCATTAGTGGGTCGGAAATTCATGAAATCATTGATAAAAATTCATTTCCAGTCATTATTCCGATATATAAATCTAAATATCTTTTCATTAATTAAAAAGAAATATCAATATCTGAAATGTTGGCCTCAAATATAAATTATTTATAATATATTTTGAGCCATAAATTCAATTTCTTATATACATTGGACTATAAAATACTTAACTAATAATTGTAATTCAAATTATTCTTTAATCATAAAAACAATTGTATTCATAAGTAATGCAAAAATTATTGATTCAAATTCAAAATCATTTCACATAAAAAGTCAAATTTTCAAAAATATGAATAAATAAAAGTGAATACAAACAGAAAGACAAACAACTCTATAGTTTAAACGATAAACAAATGTAAACGCGATTTAAATAATTGACGAATGAATTTATTTTCAAAAGAAATCGTTTTTCAGATTGTTTCCTATACCAAGGTTGAATTATTTAGCTCTAAATACTAGAATAAGAATAGCCAAGCTAACTTGAAAGTCGATCAGATCAGAAAAGTTTTTGCTGAATTCAATATTTGAAAATAAAAACGAATAACCAAGATTAATTTTACTATATCAAGATTTCTAAACTATATTAAATGGAAAACTTTGAGTTAATTTGAATGAATTTATGAATTAAAACAACAATAATATTATTTGGAATCAATTTTCAATCAACAAATTGAGTGAAATTTAATCCTAAATGGTTTGAAAATAAATTCATTTTTAAAAATTTTCATTGAATCTTAACTAATGGTGTGAGCAATCATTTGAAATCTATTAGAAAGGTGCTTGCTCATAGAACGTATTAATTACTATATTTAAAATCAATGAATGAGAAAATGTAAGAATTATTATCTGTCTCTGAAGTTATGCAAAAGAGAGGAATCGCATGTGAAGTGAGCCTTAATTGACTCAACGAGTTATTTGTCTCGAATTAACCGTTTGTTTCGTGTTATCATAGACTCAAAGTTTTCCATTACATCCAATTAATTATTTCAATGAACGTATTATTCAAATAATTAATTAATTTCTTTGAACACAATTCAAGGCAAAGAAGTTTTTTCCAATTATTCAAACGAAGTGAGTGTTTATTTTAATTAAATAAAGAGAAGTCAAATTAAAAGCAAACTAAATGAGATAGTTGAAACTTTAGTACCTTGCCAGACTCAAATTAATGAAAATCAATTGAAAAAACAAAATAAAAAACATTTGCTCTTCACTCAAATCACTTTAGTTTTGTTTACTATTCATTTAATTTCAAATAAATTCATTCAAATATTTCAATAATTGAAAACATTTTCAAATCGATTCAAATTCTGACCAAAATTATGACTAATTTTTCTTTTATTTCGTAATTGAAATTTAAATCTGATTTTTATCTATACTCTGAAAACAAATTTTTATCAAAAATGGATCAACACTTGAATGAGACAACACTCGCCCTTTGTTTGCCCAAAATAATTATGTAACGATCAACGATCAAGGATCAGCCTAATGGTAAACACACCCATAGTTGGCCAACTTTTTAATCCATGTTCAATATTTTGCCTTGATCAATTTATCCTCTGAACTCATTCATATGAATCATATATTACTAATACAATCATTGAATATAAATAAATATTTGAATGAAAAAGCGTTTTATAAATGGTCCAGGGTAAATCAGAATAATTGAAGCCATTTATTTTTATAGATTATGGCTTTTTAAAGAAATCCATAATTGAGTGCAATTGAGTGAAATTATAATAATCACCTAGGAAAATATAGCTCCACATTATTATTCATTTCAACGATCAATCAAAAGACCAAATTTCCAAAAAATAATTCTAATCTTTTTGTCAAAACATATTTGAATTAAATTTGAAATTAATGAAAAGGATTTCAGAAAATTCTTGAATAAATCGAAAGTTTGTATTTTCGCAATGAAATCGACAATTGATGGATACTTTTGAATTTGATGATAATTTTGTTGTATAAAATGATTTTAAAAATAAATAGAAATTAATTGAATTTTGATATTAACTGAAATTTTGTTCCCTTTCTGTCAATTAAAATGAATGGAAAAATGTCTAAATTTGATGACAAATATTGAAAATACAGAAAAAAATGAATTAAACAGATCAATGAAATTCTGCAAATATATGGCGAGTCTTTGTTTTTTTGAAAAGTTTAAGTCATTGCATAGTCTGAAAAATGGCAATCATTAGACAAATTAATGCATTTTTATTGATCTTTTCAAATGAAAAATTAATAATTGCCATAAAATATGAATAAATGATGAGTTTGTGCTGAGAATAAGATATTTGGCTTTAATTAAATGCAAAGTTAGACGACAGCAGACATTGTAATCATTTAATGATTTAGTTTTATTGTGAGAGCTGTGAAACCGATATTTTTCATAATATTGTTGTGAATATAATATAATATAATAATTTGGTTAAAACTCGTTTCATATAATGTCGGCTAATATTTGTGTTTACGCCCTAATGATGGCATTCGATTAGATTCATATCATTTCTCTGATTTCCAAAATAAAATTATAATCTTTTTTACTCCAAATGAATTGCGAACACAAAATATAGAGTAAATAATCCGAAAATGTATTCTAAACGCAAATCTTTTTTCTCAAAACTTTTATTAGAGTTAACGCTTTGGAGAATATGTTTGTTATTTAGTGATTAAGGCTCAGAGAAGTGTCATTCAAAACAATCTATAATATGATTCTCTGTTTTGTCAGTATAAACATCATTGAATTTTTTTAGGCTGTTCAGCACAACACAGCACAGCACCACTCAAACCAGTGATCGCTTGTATTTTTCACAGCTTGAAGTGATTGCAAGAATCAACACATAAACCGATAACTTGTTTATTATAATGAAATAAAGTCTGTAATTCAATTTGCGAGCCATACGTCCCGCAGAGCATATATTAGGCAAAAATAAATCAAAACCCATTTCAGGGTTAATAACTTGCTTTGAATTATTCGAGTTTAACACTTGTTCTCAACAAACGTGAAAAAAGTAAATTCTCTTTGAATTGCATAAAATTATTTGAGAAAAGTTAGAAAAAAGTGGAAAAATATTCACCTTTTTTGCCGTTAACTCTAATTATATTATCGACTGATTCTCTTCTTTGAAAGTTTGGATTAACTAAAGTCGATGGCGTTAACGATGAGATAAGTCCGGAGTTGGCATTAGAGCCGGCGTGCAATAGACTGTCTATTGAATAGGCAGTGGCGGCGGCCGCGGCGGCCACTGCCAGGGATGGCTGGAAGTGATGAGATGAATGAAAGTCGTAAGGATGGGCCAGACTGGGAATACTATACGGCGCGATAGGTGACCCAAAGTGAGCGAATGGCCCAGGAATAGGTCGTCCCAGTCGGGCCAAAACACTGGCAGTGCCGCCAAAGGTGACCGCCGCGGACACGGCTGAGGCACTGTTTGAATGTTGGATCATATGATTTGTTCCTTCCATTAGAATATTTGCCGATAACTCATATATTAAGTCTGAGATTAGTTGTAATCAAATTAAACATTAGAGCAAAAGATGAGACGAATGGATAATAAAGTACTAAAAATATGGATCACTCGAAGGGACAGTTAGGCAGACATCGCCAGTATTGGCACACTTGTGACCGATGCGTAACAATTGATATGAACTTGTGATCGATGTTTGCACCACATTATCGGTGCTCTACAGTCACAATCACATGACACGACAACCACACCCCACAAACGGACACACAGCTGACCATTAAAAAGGTCTTTATTCCAAAAAATACTAATTCCCTGACCTAAGAGTCGCGAAATTGATCGCCCGCTCCAACGATTATAACTTCGCCTCAAACACCACAGCCGTCATTACTTTCTAGTACTGCCTCAACGCTACCAACTCCTCCCGATAGCGGAGGGGCTTATAGACCAGTGCTACCAATAGTAGCATATAATCAGTTCAAATCAATGTTTGCACTTTTGCACACATATCCCACATCCCTCTCCCATTTATTTTATCTATTAATTCTCCCTCTCTCTCCCTCTCTCGCCAAGTGTGTTCATTGATGTGGCTCTCCCTGAGTCTCCCTCAGTCTCCCTCCCTCTTTGATCTCACACTAAGTCTCGTTCTCCGGTCGACTCAATGGTCTCACAATTCTTCTAATAATTTCAAAGCCTTTATTTGTGAATTTTATTTAATGTTCAGTCGATGTGGTGTTCGTTGACATGAATACAAAGCCCTATAACTCTATAATATATTATTTATTAATTCTTTGATTTTGATTTACCTTTTTTTATCATTTCAGCGAATATCTGAGAAAATGACCCCAATCCAGGACATTTCCAATTAATCTGAGGAATATATTCATTACTTTTATATTTGTTGTAATTATTTCAAAATTGATTTTTCAACACTTTTTTGATATTTTCCAGGAATTTATTTTATTAATTTTTTTATGAGTTTGAACTAGAAAATAAGTCTTATGCTTTATTGATCAGGGTGTCATGGGGACAACCAAGGAAGAGACGGTCTCCTAGAACCAAAATTTTAGCGGTATGGTCTCCCCTGTTGTCCTCCTAGAGATCCCTACCGTGGTCATCTCCCTCTTAGGGTTCAAAGATAAGCAGCCAATTGAATTTAATTTTATAACTTGATGGGAATTGAAATAATATAAAGTTTATTTTAAATTGAGTTATACAAGGAGTAAGTGTCTTGTTCAATTTGGCAGAAAACCGGTCTCCAAATTGTTATTCCTTTAGTCCAACAATTCATTGATTTTACAGATGTTTTATAATTAGAGACAAATTCTAAACCTTTAAGCTGTTTATGTAAATTCAAAGCCAAACTCTTTTCGACCAAAACTTCTAATCAATGATTAATTGATGTTTTTATCCGATGAATAAAAAATTATACATTAATTGAATAATTATTTAGTAATTATTTACTGTGAACTCACTTCTGTGTATTTAGAGATCTCTCCAATGAGAAGTGCAACTCAACATGCTCAAATGCTCTATTATCAAACGAATTACACTCATTAGTATTTAAGTCGCTATTATTCAAATCCAATAATAATAAGACAACAAAAAGCAATTTAAATGAAAAAGTTTGCGAAATAAACGTTTGAAAGACTGTGAAACGATAGTCACGAATATTTCATTACTCGCCTATTATTTGCTCCTTTAGTTGCATTCAAATAGAGATCATATAAATGTGACATTTCTTCCAATTGAAATAAACGCCAACTTTTGAATATATGTTTTATTATACCTTATTTAATATGTTATTTAATGCTCACCAATATCCAGGCTCTCCCACCAATTGGGCTAATTTGAGCTTATTCAATTTATATACGATTTGTATACAAACCTTCCCAAAGACTAAATGGCTTTTAACTGGACTTCAGATTAATTGCCTCAATTAAACTGACATGTTTGTATGCTAGTTTCAATAAAGTGGTGAATTAGCAACTTTGATTAAGCATGGTTAGCATCTTGGTGATCCAGAATATTTTATTATATCTAAACATAGGATATTGAAAGCATCGTTGCTTTTGTTGTCACTCTTTTGGAAATAAATAAAAAATAGAGAATAAGTGTATTTTACAAAACCTATTAAAATAATCATTTAATATACAAATATATAAATATTATATTTTCTAATGAATAGTAAATACAATATATTGTGAGTAAAAAACAAATAAAATGAGGAAATGATGAATAATATAGATTTGGTTTCGAATATAATGATAATACACTAATAGACTAATAGTTAAGTAAATATATATATCTTTCGACAATTATTTAATGGACAATAAGTTTATTATATGCCTAACATTGAAATATATTGAATGGAAAGGAGAGGAAATAAAAATAAATTGTGCGGAGAATTAGTGAAAGCAGTCTCTGAATAAATTTAGTGAAATTCGCTGACAATAATTATTTCTCATATTTTCAGTTATTTGATCGCTTGATAAAAATGTTTACACAAATGGTATAAAAATTAGACAGAATTTCAAAATTGAAATGCGATTTATGTGCGAAAAAATGATGCATTAGATTAGGTCAAAGTTATAAAGATTGGGCTAATGTTCTCTAATAGCTTATTCTGACCATTGGTTTCATATTTCATCGATCGATGCATTACTTTTGACAATCAGAGGTCAAACAGCACTCAATTTGAGGCCAATCGCTGTTCTAACGGTTCGAAAACAATTGTGTTTTACGACAAACATAACTAACAAAAGCCACGAAGTCCTGATACCAACCAAAAAGCATTTGCAAGAGCATACAGTCTGTGCCCAACTGACAGTCTGTCTGTAAAAGAGCATATATTTGCACATTAAAGCCTTATTTAGTGTGAATTCCTGTTTGTTCCGCTCTTTCCCTACACTTTCTATTCCTTAAATTCATTTCTCGGTTGCGTTGCTTTACATAACAGAGACTATAATTGACTCAAATTTCACTCACTTTTATAAATATTCATAAATTGATTTCTTATTTGAATTCCATTTGAAACAGAGCTTGAATTTCAATTCAATATTCTCTATGTTTTCAATTTTCAACTTTATTATTCAACTTCAAACTTTTGGCTCAATTCACCTAGTTACTCTTAGGACTAATTTTAAAAATTCTACAAAAATTGTTAATATTATTGAAGAATAAAAGAGCGAATAAGTTATTCGGAATAACCCTATATTGGATTTTTTGGTTTGTGGTGCAGTCTATCGTCTAATTTACTCAATAAGTAGAATTGGAGAACTAAACTAAACTAGGCTAAATCACAGAATTATTATTTTAAACCGAATTTCAAAATTCAAATAAACTGGCTCATTAGAATAACATATTAAAATGATTTATCTTGTTCATTTGTTTTTAAATCTTTATTTAGTGCTTATAAAAAGAGCGGTAAATTGAGCAGGTCATTTGCCAATATTTGCCTTGAGTTGTTTTAATTTATCAAGTATACTCGAATCTGTAACATAAAAGAAAGTATAAGCGATAGAAAGAGAGTTGATTTGAGTTGACCTCTGCTCCGACTGTAAGAATTGCGTAAATCGTTGCGAACACTCTCTTTGATGGCTTCATTCGGTGCCGAAGAAGATCTTTGTTTTATAATTGATTCAATGGCTTCAATCCAAGATTGTCTCTCATCAGTGTTGGCAGCAGCAAAGAGCCAGGTCCTCTCTGTTTATATATATCAAACATTGTTTACATCTAATATAATAATATTTAATCTGAATCGAGATTTGATGACTACATCTCTACCCAATTCTCAAATGAGATGAGAACTAGAAATCTATTGTTCAGTTCTATATCGATATGGGATGTCGTGTCGTAAAGACAGAGCAAACCGTAACGTATTAAAAACCTGCTTCTGATTAACAAATTTCTGAACATTCAAATCAATTTTGATGACTAATTGTGTGCACTTTTGATGTCTAACATCCTTTCGAGAGGATTGAATTCGCAATTTATTAGAGAAATAATTACCTGGAGTGATCAGTGTGAATGAGTAGGCATTATCAAGGTCTTTCATCCCAAGAGGAACACCTGATTTGATACTGAAGCCTTCGTCAGATTCACCTAGGAATATTTCGCCCTTAGGATATGCTTCCTATTTGTAAAGTGAATTAAGTATTGACTCAAATGAATATCGTTTACCAGAGGCTGATCCAAATACATGAGTTTGCGGTCCTCCAAAACAAACCAACGCTTTTTATAAGAGTCACTAACTCTGGGACCGGTCTTCCATAAGAAGCCTTCTTTTATGAAATCGCGGCTCAAGAATTTGAGTAACTCTTGTATGGGTGTTTCGGGAAATGCAACTTGCAAATAACGCAATTTGGCGGCTCTTATTGCTGTATACCAATCGATTATATCCTATCAATAAATCATTTTTATTCATCGATTCATCTAGTTGCAAATATTAATATTCATTCATCACTCTATCTAAGCTAATATTTGAACCAGTAAACATAAAGAACTTGTTGGTTGGTTCTTGTTATTTTTAAAGGAAAAATAGAAAATAATGCGAACAAATTTCTAAAAGAATAAAAATTAGCCAGAATTGAGAGTAAACGAATAGTAGAAAGGTCAAACCAGTTATTATAAGATGAAAGACAGTCGCAAATTAATTGGAAATCCATTTAATAAATCATTTAAAGCGTAAATAACAAACTTGTTATTCAAATACAAAGTGAATTGAATATCAAAATATGAATTTCAAATCGATTTTATGATAATTTATTCTATAAATAAATGTCAAACATATTAATGACTGTTTAACACATCATTAATGAACTATTTGTGTGATTAAAGGGTTTAATCGGAACAATAAATCAATGATTCCGTTAATGTTTGTTGAGTTTGAAGAATATTAAAATTTCGTGACTTTTGTTCATTTATTAGAGAATATGATAATTAATGAAAATATGTGTTCAGTAATGAATGAGTTTAATGTTTAATCTTTTAATTCAATTTCACTTTAAATCAACGCTTTTCTAAACAATTCAAATGTTTGATTGCCTTTTAATTTATGTGAGAAGTGGAACATTAATTAGAGTCAAATTGATCATGTTCAAATACTGCACATTCAAATCTATATGTAAAATAGCTCTACTAAACTGCTCACCTTGCTATTATTGAAATGATTGATATCTAAGGCTTTATTATCCTAAATTTAATAAAATATTTGAATTAATTCTTACCTTGCCGCTTTCACTATATACAAATATGCTGCGAGTTTTTCCATCTTTACTCCAGGTCAGTTGCATACCATTGGGGTTTGCAATCTTGTTGGGACAGAAATTTAAGTTCAAAGACGCGATTTTTATCGATGTTTTCGGTGTTTTTTGTGACTAATTTTAGAGAAAAAGTCATTGTTTTTACGTTTGTTTGGATTAATTGCGAACCTCTTTGACATAATATTTCAAAGTGCCCTCAGTTTCGGATAAAACAAATTTTCTTAAAAGAAATTTTCCGTCTTCTCTGCCCCTCTTCCAGAGGTATCCCTCCATATGTGGCTTCGTGTAGAGGGCTTCACACTTATTGACGAACTCTTTTCGCTCATATTTAGCTCTAATCCATTGCTCGCGAACAACACTTTTACAAATTTCAAAGTCGATTAAAAACATTACAATTTTTTTTAATTTTTAAAAATCAGTCAAAACTGCAAACCCGATGACTATTTGTGGGAAAGGCGTTAATTGATAAGAGACTCAATGTTGGCATTAACTTTGATTAAGATCATTAATTTATAGCCCAAAGTGAATGCAAATCAATTTTAAACTAATTTAAATAAAACTCAGATTTGACTGAATATAGATTAAGTCTAAGGCTTACTGTGAATCGTTTGGGTGCGGCCTTCGGTAATAAAGAGGTAAATGCTTTTCATACAGTTTTTTGGATAAGTTGTTTCCGTTTTCTTCCATAATAATGACCTGCGACTGATCCCAATTATCCAATTTCAGTGATTTGATACGACTCACATGTATTCCTATTTTCCTGTGAATACTTCGCCCGAAGTAAAAAACGATTAGAACACACGTCAATAGGTATACCAAAATAAATACCTTGCACATTGAGTGCACAAAAACACCCCCAAAGTGATTGAAGCCCATTCAGGACCTAGAATTCATATGTGATATATAAGCTTGCTAAATTATTGTATTAAATACCCTCCTGATCACAATCGGCACAAATGTTGTTTCCGTCGATCTTCAAGAGTTCAAACAAACGCCTTCTATTGCTTTCACTCATCGCTTGATATTTGACTCAAAAGTCTTATTAATTGAATTAATTTGAATTTTTATTCCAACCAAAGAATCGATTTATTGAAAACTAATTTAAGACTAAATATATTATACAACAAAACATTTTCACATAAGAGGAAGGAAATCGCTCTAAGGATGTGTTGATAGAGAGGAATACGTGTAAAATTGATTAATGCTCAATGTTAGCTAGATGCATCCCTATTACTTTGCTTGTTTAATAATAATCAGTAAAACACAGAAATTCTTGGATTTCAGTCATTTATTTGTTTGACCGACAAATTGGTTTCCAAATCGGGTTTAAATCATTTTAGTGAACAAAGAGTAATATGAAGTTTAATACGAAGTGTCAAATGTATTCATCAGTTATTCACTTGTTTTCTATGAAAAGATTGATTTCTAAAATTAATTGATTTTAATATCAAATAAAAAGTATTTTAAATTTTATGTTAAACTTATTCGACATAACCTTTTAGTTTGAGTTTGTCTTCAAATGTGAAAATTTAATTATAAATAAGACACGATTTAAATGTTATTATGAAATACATTCACTGATTATTCAAATTATTATATCATTAATACTAAAAATGCGTCAATTTTTACATAAATAGCAAAAATTATATCAAAAAACTGATTGCTTTTCATAAAAAGTAAAGTTCTGTAAATGAACTGCAATTTTGGTTCACAAACATATGAAAAATGTATGAATCGATGAATTAAATAATATTTTCAAAATCAAAATACATAATAAATGACTAGAAATTAAATTAATTGCGATCCGAGCCTTTAGTCACCTCCTTATCGCTACCGAACTAATTGTATATAAATGAGACGGTGAGGGGACCGACAGTTCTTCTTCGGACCGCAATTTATTTATTCAATTCAATGAAGAAGAGATGTTTAAAGTATGTCTTTTTTGTCTGTAAGCCTCCTCAGGACTGGTGGCTTCGATGCACAGCACAATAAATGCATTATTGCAAGAATATTTTTCCTGGTCAAGCAGTTTGCCCCTGAGCAATGAACTGGCCAAACCTACTTTGCCCATACTATTCGAATTCCATGCGTCACAATAGGCTTCATTGTTTCTGACCCCTGTGCGATCTGCCCCGTGCCAAACCAACTTTTGAGGCCTTTAAAATCAAAAATAAATGCCAAGTACACAATAAATTTGAAAAATTAATCAAAAGTTTTGTTACCAGGAATAGTCTGTTAACACATTTCTTCCATCAAAACTATAAATTTTTGGTGGAAAAGGAAAGGGAGCGCCCGCCCCCGTAAATATGTCTTTCCAAGAATTGAATATAATTTCACCCTTGATCAAAATACTTAATAATAATATGTGAACTTTTAGAATCAAAATGATTACCCGGATATTGACGATCGGTAACTTTGAATCTTTGTAGCGAACAATTGAATCCAAATTTTGGACTTTTGAGGCAACGAATGCTCTGAAAGTTCCCCTCATATTAGCTCTTCTGGACTGACGATAACACTCATAATCGGCGCCCCGAACCCCATGGAAATCACCAGACATTGGGCTATTGAGGGCTGCCATCCGTAACTTGATTTTTGATTAAATTAAAATTTTAAAAAAAATTCTAAACACAATAAATTATATGTAAAGCGACTAAAAAGCATGAAAACAATTTTTCTAATATTTTTGGGTTTGAATTATATTTCTCGTCCTTTTTGACTATAACTGAAAGGACTGACTTAACTGAGAAATACATACCTTTTTATGATTGTGATGCTTGCGATTAAATAAATATTTAGCAAAAATCAAAACTATAAGAGTTGTTAAAAACTTACTCGAAGTGACTTTTCTGGTAGTGTTTCGATGTTTGGACTCAGAGTAGAAGTTGAGGTCAAAGGGATTTCAGGCTTTATATCAGACAAATGTCAAATAATTTCAAATTATTAGTTTGTATTCATATTTGAAAACTCACTGAAATTAGATTTAACTCAGAATTTGTTGCAACCATTGATCCCAACTATTAGTAAAAATGTTGTAAAATATTAAATAAAATTGGTTTTGATGACATACGGCGACGTACTGCCAGCCCCCGTTCACTCTCAACAATAACGACTGTTCGTCGCTTATAAAAGCCAGAGTTCCAGAAGGACTTGTTGGGGATGTCTTCAGCAAAGATTCCAAATCTTTGTAAGCGATTGTCTTAACCAATAGAATAAAATCAAATTATAATTATTGTTTGTTTCAAATAATGGTCAGAATACCGATCCAAATGTCATTGATGTAGAGCCCGAATCCCCCTTCTCGCCCGGAGGACCAGGAGGGCCCTCAACAAAAACTAGAGAACAGAATATTGGAACAAAAAATTGGATAAATATGAGGAATAGCCAGACATACCTACACATACCTGAGTGCAATTCAGATTCGTGTCTCGAGAAAAGAGGAGAGCCTTTGATTCCTCGATAAGCTTTCAATTTTCGAATTAATTTAATAAACATTTGAAGAATAATTGAATTATTGACTCACTTCTGGCACCGCTTATGTTGTTGTCATACCAGTCAACTGGTGTTTCTCCCGGAGGCCCTGGTAAGCCTGGTAGGCCTGGAGCTCCTGGTGGCCCAGGAGAACCAGGTTCGCCCCGATCCCCTTTAATTCCAGACTTACCCTTAAATTAAATCCTTGGTATTAATTTAGTTGAATATTGAATTTTTAAAAATTACTGGGAAACCGATTTCTCCGGGAGGGCCGATTGGACCAGGCTGTCCTGGCATTCCATGTTTTCCTGGTTTTCCTCTTTTACCTCGCTCACCTTTCTCTCCTTGAACTCCAAATCCAGAGTCTCCCTGAAACCAATAATTGGTTGAATAGTTTTCTTAATTTCAGTTATAATTATGATTACTTTATCGCCCTTATGTCCGGGTAGACCTCTAGGACCAGGAAGACCAGGCTCTCCAACCGATCGGGACAAATATGAGAAATCTGAGCCAGTTGCCCCGAAAAATCCATTTGACATATCAGGCTAAAATTTAATAGTTGATCATTGATCTGACTTTTGAGGTCATAAACCTAAACTCACATCAAAAGCTGAACCCCTTCCGGGCGGTCCTAAAATCAATTGAAAATTTATTTTAAAAATCTAACCAAAGATATCATAAATATATTGTATATTGAATTAAAGCATTTTTTTTAGTTTACATAAGAATAGGCATTAACCTGGAGGACCGGGAGGACCGATGGGCCCGACATCTCCTTTGGGTCCCTTGAGTTGAATACTGGAAATGATTTCGGATATATTGCACTGACATGAAGTTACAAGAGTTGGTGTGTTCCCAAAATCTTCTCTATACTCGCACTCGCCCTGAGTTTAGAAGACTAATCAATTCGATTGTTTAAGAGATGAATCAAACCTTTTCTCCGGTCTCTCCTCTCTCTCCCTTCTCTCCTTTAATACTCATTTGGTTAAAAACATCGGTCGTCGGAGAAGTCATCGAAATTTTTTCCTGAATTTTAATCATTTTCAATGGTTATTAAAGTTCAAATTATAAATAGACCTACCTCAATCATACTCTGTTCTTCCATTGAACCTTGGTTAGAGAGAACATTATCTTATTAATTGTAAGTAAAAAATTGAATTCTTAAATACCGAATAGTCTCCTGTTATCGGATATAGAAAATTTAAGAAAATTGGTGCTGGATAATCTCAGGCATATACAGCATGACAACGGTTGTCCAGCCATTGGTGAATATGAAAATACAGCCCTTATAGGGGTTTATTTGAGTGATTAACACAAAAAACTATATTAAAAATGGTCCAAAACTATTTCGATTTAAGTTTTTGATCAATTGGACCAAAAATATGACTTTTATGTCCTTGTTCAACTGAATCAGGGTCAGGGCAGGTACTAGATATGGTGAGTTTAAAACCGGTTGGTGAATATATAGTTGAGATTATCCAGCATGCTAACTTTTCTTGAAAAATTGATAACAAAAGACTCCGGTAATCGGTTTTATTATTAATCAATTTTGAGATATTTTGTTTTTAATCAGTTGTTTCTCTGAATTAGTGCTAAAATGAGTGAATTTTAAAATTCAAGTTCAATTAAATTCACAGCTTATAAGAAAATTGAGTCATAAAGCTCCTAGGTGTTTCGGGCCAAAAATGGAATTCCTATTAAGACAGTCCACAAAAATAAACTAAAATTTTGTGAATTGAGTGAATCTCTGTACGTAATAATCAGTTTAAATATTTATTTCATTTAAGTCTAAAATATTAAAAATTAAAGCAATGAATCGGTTATTGAGAACATTATCCCAAACCTTGATTTGTATCAATTTGTGGCTCAAGATCTGTTGGTTCATTGAGATCTGGGATCTGTTGATTTGTCTCCAAAACAGAATTGGTCGATAACTAAGGAACGGCAGATATTTATATACAGAATCTGTAATTATATATAAAAGGAAATTATTAGACCTTTGGTTCGTTTTCATCTCCAGTGAGAAAGCCTTCGATGTAATCACCGCTTCCGATGTCTGGATAAGTCTTATTAACCAAAATAAAAAGATTCAGAATTAAAGAAAAGTTATTAAGAAAAATCAAATTAATACTCTGTGAAAAATTTTTAGAAGTTTCAGACAATTTTTGTTTCAATTCTAAATCAATTGAACAGATTTTGTTTGTTTAAAGAATATCTAATATTCAATCAAATGTGAGATATTTATCCATTTATTGATTAATTTATTTTTTCGTCCATTGTTTTCAAATAAGAGACCAAAATGAAGAAACAAAAGCCTAATTACCGCAAATATATCAAAATTCTGGTCACATATTCAGTGGGAGCGAAAGAAAATCGAGGGAATCGACGCCCTTTGGCTTCAGTGAGGGATAGTATCCCCAAAAGGCAAGTAATCTATTTGGTCATTCCTATGACTTGAGTAGACTTTAACTGAAGAAAAGATACAAAACTGATGTGAAGACAAGAATTAAATTCAACTCATGTTTTGGTGGACACCTCTTATAGAATTGCAATATGTCTGGTCTTGGAATTGAATTATCGAAAATATTTCGCTTATTTTGAATGTTATTTAATACTGAATGAGCTCTCAATGAAAGTATGAATTCTTATCGATTAAAATATTTCGATCAAAGGTTTTTGGTTTCGTCCCTTCCTTTGAGTTTGGAATTAGAATAAGTTGTGATAGGATTGAGTCAACACTTTGTCTGTCTCTCCAGAATAACAACTGATTAGTTGGGAAGACGTGATCTGAATTAAAACAACATTTCATTAAGTCTTTGTGACTCAATGTTGGCAACGATCTCACGTATGACTGCTCTTTCACTCACTCAGGACTCACTCCTTCTCTGACTTTAGGCTCTCATCGACTGATTGAATGTCTTATATTTAGAAATAATTGTTTAGTGAAAGTGACTGACGAATGAAAGTCGATAAATAAATTTGATTTGTACCTTGCTTCTATTTAGACTCACATTTCTTTCATAAATATTTCTGTTATTTGAAAAATATTTCTTTTATCTCGTCTTTCAGTTAAACAAATGAAAGTTTATACCAGAGTTTTATTATTAAACACATTTCTGGAACCATAGATAGAAATTAGACAAAACTTCTTGAGTTAGAAAAGTGAAGTCAAATGGTATTTGATTTTCGGACACTTTTGTCGACACTATTGTATTGTATTCCCAAACGTCAGTAAAGTGAAAGAGAATTGCTTTCAAACAACAAAACAATATTTCGGATCATTTCTATCCTCAATACAATCGATACGAATGGCAACTAATGGCAAAGTTTCGACATTAGATCAAAGTGTAAACCTTTATATACAACGAAACCCATATAACAACATTTAATGCCCTTAATATCAGATATTCATTAATTAATATAATTTACATGCATTTCATTTAGTTTAGTTTGAGGTTCAAATTCTTTAACAAATGTAAGAATCGGTTTTAATATCACTTTTAAAACTATTTTAGTAATAAAATTCACCATTGATTTGATTAATCACAAAGTTTTCAATAAGTCTTAATTTGAAACAAAATTCTAGATTTGATGAAAGTTTAAAGAATTTCCTTTTCTTTCTTTGTTTAAATTATTTATATCATTGAATTTAAAGTTGAAAATATTCAATAAATTGTCACTTTCTCTGAGTATTTATGTTATTTGGTTAACACATGTTTTCAAAAATATGATTTGTGAGCCGCACCTCATTAACTATATTTCACACTCTCTTATAAATTGCTTCAAAATTATGTTAAAATAAAATTGTTTTGTCTGTGAATAAAATTCTGTGATTTGTGTGTCTCTTAACCTAATAGTCATTGAATAGAGAAGTCGTTTAACTATAATAACTTAAATAACTTCAAAACGTTAATTAGAGATGACCTAGCTAATTAACTGTTTTAAGATAGATTCTACGACAAGAATATTTCCCTCTCTCTCTCTCTCTCTCTCTCTCTCTCTCTCTCTCTCTCTCTCTCTCTCTCTCTCTTCCCAAATATCTCTGATGTCTATCTGATGGCAAATTGGAGATCCTGAACAAAAAATATGAAACAAATATTATGGTGTGATTGTGTCGAAGATAAGAAAGTGAACCCAATTTCAAAGTCATATCTGGAAAATGATTTGATTTATTGGCTTTGAATCAAATCAAATAAAAAGTATCGAACGGATGAATAAATCCTAACGAAAACCTTCAGATGCTGTGAAACGAACGGAAAATAAGAGTTTTGGCGAAACTAAACCCAATTTGATCTCAAATATATTGACTCCAGTCTTAAATCGACTGCAATTCATGAATGGGTGAAAACGATATCATTTGAATCGATAGAGAAAATAGTGTTCCTCTGATAGACCTCTTTTTTATTCCATTATATATGAATAAAAGGCTCTTCTCTTATATTAAAGTCATAAACACTTTCAACAATCTGTGGCTCAAAAATATTGTATTTATTCATAAAAATCTCGGTTAGAGTTGCGCCTCATTTACATTAATAAATACAAAATTAGCGAATAAATTGGCAAAAATTATTTCATTAAGAGTGACAACACATCAAATACTCATATAATTACAACTTTTTTTCAATTATAAAAGAAGAAAAAATTAATTAAAGAATAAAAAAGTCATTGAATTCCAACGAGTATTGCAAATGAGAATACATTTGATATCTTATTTTTTTGAACAATAAATCCAAAGTTTACTTTTGTTTGACTTATAAAAAGTATTAAATCACTCAAGAGTTTGAAACAAAATTAATTAGTCTAAAAATGAGGACATATTTTGCGCTTTGATTCAAAAATAAACTAATTTTCTTTATTATGTCTGAGTGTTTGCATAATTGCATAAACTTATGATTAAGTGTAAGAAACGTGACTTAAGTCGAGACTCATTTCTCGAGAGATTCAAACATTCTTTTCACTGTAAACAAATATTTTCACCCTTTTATGAGAGGAAAGGGCCCCACTTCTAGCTGTAAGCTGTGAGGTCGGCCCATAATTCAATGTCTATTGAAAGTGTCAAAGACTTACCCTAAAAGTGTTTATTGGAAAACATTTCTGCAAAACCAAAACCAATAAAATCAGTGCAGAAGTTATGGTCGACATCGTTATAGACATCGTTATACAAATTCCAAATTCAAATCGGTTGCAGAACTTGAGTCGGTTCTAGTTATTAACCGAATCACTGATCAATTGGTTTCCAAATATCTTGAATTCGTAAAACTGTTTTATCGAATTGCATTGAATTTCTTCTGTTCTTAATTGAAAGTTAAAGTCATTAATCTTTTGTTGATTTCAATGATCGGAACATCAATCGAGTGATAAAAGTTTCAATTCGTAAACTACTTCATCAGTTGTGATAAACTTAACGAAAGCTAACATTTCTTTGAGGGAAGTTTAGGCACTTCTCTTGCGATTCACTGTATTTAGTGTTTGCTTCACAACAGAAGAGAGTTTGCGTCGATTTTCGCTAAACTTTTCTATTGATTATACAAAAGATACAAAATTTAAAATTCAAACCATTCGACAATTAATAGTCGAGGAAACTTTTCAGGCTTTTCATTACATTTCCAATTACTTGAACAAATATAAAGAATAAACAAGATGCTCTTCCGTTCCCTGACAGCAGGATATCATAATGTTTGGACAGTCATTACTGCCAATTCTCCAAAGAGATGGCAAGGAGGGGAATAGATACTAGTTGAAATCCCCCTAAGATTTATCTATAAATGTAATTCAATTCTAGAGTTGTAAACTAGGTTTCATTTTTACAAAAAGGCTCAGAACTTTTAGTTCTTAACCTTCACCTAATCCAGAGATGGGGACAAATAAACTAATTTATGAGAGGGGTATATGTTTATAATTTGGACCGTTGCCTATCCCTGGTTTAAACTGTTTGTCTTTGAAGTCATTTTTCACGACTTAAAGTGCATCGAATGCCTAAATAATTGATTGGATACGATATCTATTGTTTTTCTAACGATTATTTTGTTATTTATTTATGATTTTCTTGTATTCTATTTCATTGAATAACTAAACTTTAGAAAAGAGCAATAATTTTTGGGACAGAATAGAACAGAACAGAACAGCACTCAATTCCTTCAATTTTTCAATACATTTGAAGTTTCCAACAGTTTTCAGTTCTTATGATATAAACAATTGTTTTATTTTTAGAAAAATTCTTGACTTAAGAACTAAATGTTAGTTCTCTGACCTAAATATGAGTTTAGTTTAATAATTAATTGATTCCCAGTTCGGGATTCTCTTAAATGGACCACATTTTCAACACTTTCCATCTCTTATTCGTATCAAAAATAAACAAATGGAATATTCTTATAAAACTGTTTTAAACCATCTTGCTAATATTGGTCATCCTAAATGAGTCACTTACCAATGAAATTCAGTTGCGATTTTGAATTTATTAAAAACCCAGTCAGTCAGACCCAGTCCTCATTTGCATCAATCTTTTTGATGGGGAGTTATGCGGCACTGCTTTGGATATCAATAGTTTGTGTTATGATTAGTAAATCTAAACCTTTTGGAAATCAAAATAAATTTGAAAAAAACTGATTCATTATATGATTTTTCATTTGGTTAAAGAAAATGATTCAAAGGATGTCAGAAAAGATAAATAAATATAATCAGAATTCTTGTGATCTAAGCTCTGATTTCATGAATACTTCTTTATTTTTATGAATAATTATTTCGATTAAATATATTGATTGAAATCATAAATATTTATTCAATTCCTAACCAAAAGAATCCTTCAAAAAGTCAACAAGGTGAGTTCGAAGAGCTAATTCATCATTAGTACTTTATTTTTTTCATTAAAAAAATGACAATTCTTTGCAAATGCGTTCAATGGTTTACGAGATCATCAGAAACCTCGAAATGATAAATAAATAGATTACTCCATACTTTTTCATCATTTTCTATAAGCGTTTCAAAAAATAATTTTATTGAACGAAAAATTACTTTATATTAATTATTAACTTAAATATCGAAAAAAATCTTTGGAATAATTATAACAAATTTAATAACTAATCAAATGTTTGATTAGAAAAGCTGTAGAGAAGACAGAATAGCATTTGGCGACTGAAACACAACTATTGTTTGATAACAGCTTTTTAGGAATTAAACACTTTTTCTATTACTTTAAAAAATTATTTATTTTCTATTTTGTAAAACAGATAACATTTTTGAAAATATATTTCTATTAATTTATTGTTTGAATGAATTCTTAAAACGAAATTTGATTTTAAAGTTTAAAAGCGTTTTCTTTTACATTAAAATTGAATTATTTCCAGAAATTCCAGAAATCAAATCAAATAATTACAAAATTCAATTAAATGTGAATTAATTTAATGACAAAAATAGTTAATATTCTCGAATAAGTACTAAACTTCTGATGAAATCACATTTGAATTAAAGAAAATCTAATATAAATTAATTCATTTTTTGGCCAAAATATCGATTATAGGAATGATTCGGATTTTTTGCCCTTTAGTTAACTTATAATTAAATAAATACTCATTTAGTTAACAAATATTCAAAATTTAAGACTAGTTTTAAAATATATTGAAAACTAAATTCGAAAGAATTAAAATAGGATTTAAGGCACGGCTGACACTCCGGTGGAGTGACTCATTTGACACTACACTCACTCAAACTTTTTTTCAAAACATTCAAATATATAACAGAAAAGAGTCAACAATCAGATCAAAAAACAAATTCAAACGAACCCTCCTTTTCGTAAAGTTTTCAATAGAGATAAGTCGGAGACATTTGTTCGCTCTTTTGAGTCGACAGTATTTGTGACATCACTTCTGAGTGACAATGAGTTTGGTTTAGGAGCTCTTGATTTCAATAATAAAGAATTGCATTTCATAATTACGCCATCACTGGAACAATTGTCAAATAGTGCTGACATTTGGCCCAACCCTTTGTCTGACAAATTGGTTGAATTAATTGAATGCTTGAGAGGGGAATGTTGTGAACGTTTGTCGAAACAAGTTTTCGATTCGTTGTTATTGTTGTGATTTAAATGCGATTCACTCGAAGAGTGCGTGTCTTCTGACCTCTTATCAGATGATATCTCGTTATTGAACTCAAGTTTATCGTTGGAATCAACTAAATGTCAAGAATTTGAGACAAATTTAAGAAATTGTTTTAAGTAAAAAAGTATTAGAATTAATACCATTTATAATAGACTCCAAACCAGAAATACTTTGAGAGATAGCAGACATAGAATTCGTTTTCTCGGATGAGTTTTCCTAAAAATAGTGGTTTTCCATAAAATATAAAACTAAATATTAAACAATAGATTCTGACCTCTTGAGTACTACAAATGAGGGGACGTTCCATGTTTTGAGAAAACAAACTCAGACAAGTGGTAGTGATGGGTGAGTACCGTCCAGTTGAGAGCTGAACGTTGGAAAAGCTGGGGGTGACTGACGTCGATTCAGTGGTTTGTGATAATGAAGTGGTTGTGTACGTGAAGATCGAATTAGTGGTCACGAAATTGATTTGTCCACTGATTACACTATTTGTAGACTCAATACACTCTTTTATACACTCTTTTGCTGAATTCAAACTAAATTCTAATAACTCCTGATTTATGTCTTTAATAGCTTTGTTGGGCACTCCTGGAAGGCTCTCAAGAATGACACCCAAGTGAGGAGTCGCCAATTTTTGCCACTGTTTGAGAGTTGCCGAACCTTCGATTGGTTTAACGATTTGGAGTTTATTTGGCAAATAATAACTCTTATGTTGTAAACCAATCATTGGCTGCGGATTATTATATCGATAATAAAATGATTCGCCGGAGAGAACAGAATCCGGAGAATAACAACGCATTTCCTCCTTTGTATTATAAGAGGACTTTCTCTTCGGTCGGCCCATAGAAAAGCTTAAATTCAAAGAGGGTTCCCCTTCAGAGCTCTCGCTTTCAAGTGTTGACTCTATTTCTGATGCCAACGATTCGGCGAACGGCATAAATGTGTAATGACTTGGGTTAAGACGGGATCTCTTTTTAAACTCAGTTTGCAATTCATGAAACGCTGCCAAAAGAGTTCCGTATTTTTCTTTGATTTCAATTAATTCGAGCGACAATTCGTTCTGACAGTCGTGGGATATATTCAGAGCATTTTGAAGAGACTCACTCTCAACGGTCAGGTCCCGAACTCTTCTCTGTAAGTCGACGATCTGAGTGACCATATTTGTGATCTCGTCCTGTTGCCGAATACTGTCCTCATTCTTGCGGCCGACCTCTTCCTGGTATCGCAATATTTGGAGATTGGCCTCAGCTGTCAATTAAGCCAACATTTAATTTAAACATAAAAATACTAATCATTGAGAACTGACTCAATTGTTTGGCACAGTCTGTGATGAGTTGCAATTCCTTCTTCTCTTCGATCTCAATATCATTGGCTCTGGAGATGGCCTCACATTTCAATCTAAGATTCTCTTCTTCTAAATTACCGATTCTTTTATGTAAATCTTCCCAATTGGTCAGAATAGATGTCTTTTCATCGGACGGCTGTTCGCTTTCTTCGTACTCAAACTCCTGTTCCTCTATGTCTGCGCTATATATTTGCAATAAACCATTTTTCATCGATAACTCATGTTTTAGTTGAATAACCTGTTAATCATAACCAGAATTCATTCAAATCAAAAATAAATCATTCAATTGATTGAATTTTTTGGGTATTGATTGCAAATGATTTCAATTAATGCAAAACAAAACTCAAAGCGATTGAAACAAATGACAAACCCTTTCATTATTGTTAATCAAATCAAATTTAAGTTTTTCGACCTAAAAGACAAACAATTGATGCAAACGTTATAAATAAAATGCATTCAAAACAATTGATTTCAGAAAATTAGTGAAAAATAAATTATATCTGAAATTCTGTTGAGAATTCAGAATAAACACAAGAATTAATGGAACAGAATAATAGTGAGAAAAGCCATCTTTTATTGAGTTAGTATTGAGAGGACTCACGGCTTCGTTTGAGAGCGAGAGTTCAGTTTCAAGTTCTTCGTTACGAGTGTTGAGGACTTTGTTCTGATCTAATAACGACTGTCCGATTCTGGCGGCCAACTCGAGGTCTCTTTCTTTCTAATGGTTTGTAAAACAAATTAATTATTTGAAATAATTTAATAAATAATTACTTCTTCTAAAAGTTTGGTAACGGCTTCGATATCATTATAAGTCTTTGTCATTTGGCTCAAGCGGTCAGAGGAGAGAACGAAATAATTGAGTGTTTCCTTTAGTGTTTCAGCGCTTAAGTCGATAGGAGTGTCGATGTCTATCAGAGGAGTCTTAATATAGAAGTCATTGTTTTCATAGCCTTCGAAAAAATTGATTAAATAATTAATGGAATAAATGAAAGCAAAGAATAATTACCTGAAAATTGAGTGATAGTGTCGTAACGGAGTTTATATCGTGGGATCTGTTCCTCGACAAGACTGAGAAGTTCCACTTCGTCCCCAATATCGCTATTATTGCAAATGTCTGCAAAATTTCGATGTTTACTAATATTATGTGATTATTGGCATTGAATTTATTTATCTTAAACTCTGTTATATTTTATACAAATAATAGATTCACTTCTAATGCTTTTATTCATCGAATAAATCATTTTTTTAAAGGTCTGATAAAAGTAAAGATAATTATATAAAACAACTGAAGAATGCAATAAAATGATAATAATTTAGGAGACAATCAGTAAAATAGAGAAAATTATTGGCATTTCATTGAATATGAGTTTAGAGCCAAAAGCAATGATTGGCTAATAATTGGGTATAAATCGTGAAACTAAAAGATGAGCACAAATTCACTCACATTTAGGCTATTATTCACTCAATTTTTAGAGAAATCAATAAAATAAACACAAAATAATTGAATTAAGGCTATGAGGAAGAAGTGTTTGTTAGACCTGTTATTGTCGAGGAGTGAGTTATTGTCTTATTATTAGTCTTATTAATGGTGTGACAGTCGATGCAATCGCTAACAAACGCTAACGACTTTCGATTACTTATCTCATCATTAGTTCGACATTTGTTTCCAGAAAAATCATTTTTATCGATATTTTTAGCCTCAAATTTGTCGGCATTTCGTGTGTCGTCCAGTTTTACGATTAAATTAGTCAACAAAAGCAAAATCAATTACATGGAAATAATTTTCCCCGTTTTTCGTTATCATTATTTCTCAAAACATTACTCTTCACTTCAATTATCTAATCTATGGATCCAATAATTAGCTCTAATTTAAAGCAATTAATGTAACAAAAACATCAAAAATCGATTTACGAGAAAATGATTTAACAAATGTCTTAAAATTGTGTTTTGATTGCATTAATAACTTGGAGGCGAATAACCTTCAGAGCGATGTTTACAACACTTTAATACTTTTCTGTATTCTCTGCTGTTATTAACACAAATCAAAACAATAGCCAAACAGTGAATAAACGCAATCAAAGCAATACAAAGCTTACCATAAAGTTCGTGGATATAACCGATTCTTCATATTCTTTAAAAATGGACCAATTCTTTGAATACTTCCAATCGATTTATTTGTAACAAAAAGTTATTATTAGAAACCAACCGCTTATTTGCATTCATTTGAATAGAAGTGTTAGAACACGAATTCAAACCATTCTCTGATTTGTTTGAACAGAAATATTTAATTTAGATTTTATGCATCAAAACCATTAATTGTTATATAATTACTTTTATCTCTATTTTAATCAATTGCTTGAAATTTACGAGTTTTTTGTCAAAATGAGATAACTATGAGTCGGTTATAACAATAACTTCAACTCAAGGTCTTAACTCTCGACACAAACACAGCTCATATACACTTTTTTATACACTTTTCCTCATAAAAATATTACCTTGATCTATCAATAATCCATCATCATTATCATAACTAATCTATAATTTAGTCATGAATCAACAACTTTCATAATTTTGATGAGGATCAAGCATATTGTTTGTGATTATTTTCCTTCACAATGGCTCTTATTTAATTTCATTGGAGAATTAACTTATAAGAAAGATAAACCAAATTTTAGCCTAGGTCCTCTCAAATAAAGCCAATTTCCAATTTCATAACTTAAACTGAAAATCGAAATGTTTTAAAGGGTGATCAAAGTTTCACTGATCTGGGTGATCTGACAATTCTCACTGGTTGTGAGCCAACAGAATGATCTAGCTAAATATCAAACTAATTATTCTAATGAATCCATTCAAGTGAGACGTTATTTATTTGATAAAATGAAATGAAATTATTTGATTTAAAATACATTAAAAGAGTATTTTAAATAAAATCAAATTAATTAAATCGATTTGAAATTTAAATGATATTTATTTTATTGTTCACTGATTTGTATCACTATTTGTCTTAAACTCAATCATTGGTATAAAAGCAGTGAAAACGTTATCAACATTTTTGCCGGTTTTCGAAGTAAACAAAAACATTGTTTTGTCAAATATTATGATTATTTTTTTCAATTGTTTTGAATGATTTGAGATTAAAGTTTAAATCAAGCAAAACATGGATTTTATTTATCAATAAACTTGTCTTCAATTCATTTTTTTCGATCATTTTGTCTCAATTTATGTGAGAAATAATCAATATATTTGATTATTTTGATAATAAAAATGATTAGTTTATCGAAAAAAATCAAAGAAAAGAAGTCCGAAGAGAATAATAATCAAAGAAAGAGGCCATTGATTAGAGACACTCTTCTTCTAAAAGGTTTGACATTTGTTGACAATTGGTTTGAATTAATGTTTAAAATAATTGTTCAGAAGTTCAAGAAATGGAGCGACAAATGCCTGACTCCTGTTCAGTGATTTTCCCGAATTCTAACGAATTGTTTCGTTTTGATCTCCACATAACGCCTCCCGAAGACTGCTTTTGGTCCGGAGGAAGGTTTAGGTTTACTATTGAAGTGCCTCAAGAATACAATTTTTTGGTAATCAATTGAATGAATTTATGGCTTATATTGAATTTGTTTGTCTTAAAGCCGCCTCACGTCAAGTGTGTGACCCGTATATGGCACCCAAACATCTCAGAAGACGGAGACATTTGTCTCAGTCTATTACGAGAGAGTTCTATTGATGGCATGGGTTGGGCGCCCACCAGAACTCTCAAAGACGTGATTTGGGGCCTCAACTCTCTCTTCAATGTATTATATATTTAATTTGAAATTAAGCTTAATTTTGTTCATATCTTAGGATTTATTGAATTTCGAGGACCCCCTCAACGACGAGGCGGCCAATCATTATATGAGAGATCGGGAGGGCTTTCATAAAAAAGTCAAAGAATATGTACACAAATATGCAAAGTCTTAAAGTGTTTCATATTATCAATAATTTTGAATTTTTTAATCAAATAAATGGAGAAAAACGTGAAATAAGTGATTATTCGAGAGAGTGTTCGGCGATCTCTTCCAACTCTACTCTTTCGAAATCCATTTCCCTTTCATAGAATGCGAGTAAAGCCAGAAAAATGACGGACAGAATGATCCCAATGTTCTGAAGCGCCCAAATTTGAAGCATACTTTTGACTCCCTTTCTGGAGGCGTTTTCCATCGATCGGTTCATCGCTCGCATCACATCTACTAAAGCCATATACAGGAAAAACCCGCCTAAAAGACAATAATTTCGATTATCCCTCTTTTGTAACAATGGTATTACCGGCCAAAGCGAATATATAAGGCGAGGCCTCCTCTGCTTCGTCTCCCAGAAATATACCAAGAGCAAGACCGGGATAACAGGCACAGGCGCACAATAAGATCCACAGAAAGCTTTGTTTCATTTTCATTCCGGCTCTGATTAGTACCGCAAACGTTCCCAATCTGTGCGCCACCTCTTCCAACATAACGGCCACAGAAATGCTAATTCCGGCCAAAATATTGCGGTCAAAGGCGGCGCCCATCGAGAGGCCATCAATGAAGTTGAGAAGTGCATCACCCAGCACAATCATCCAGGCCACTGTATCAATATTAACTGTGGGCAGAGAGTCTTGGTCAAAACGCTGGCTTCTGACTCCATGAACAATATTTTCTTTGGTTTGCATTTTCTTAATTGGATCCGTTTTGTTGGTGTCGGATATGATTTGAGCGGTGCTCACGGGAGTCACCACATTCACTGTTGACAAACATTGAGCCAATTGTTCGCGGGTTGAGTTGAGGACAGCCTCTCTTTGTATCATAGAATTGGAGCGATTTCTTTGCATTTCGAAAGACTGGATGTGTTGTCCCTCATTCTGTGTCTGTTTGTAAGCCATTTGTTTGATTCCGGGCAAAATCTCTTTCTCCTCTTCTCTTGCAAGTGAGGGTCGTTTCCGTTTGCCTTTACTTCTGAAAGTGGTTATGATTTTGAGAACCATTTCAATGATATAAAACATATAAATTCCAACGAATATGAGGAAAGTGTGCCAAAAGTAGATCCGATACTTTTCATCCACGATATCGAACGCTTGTGGGAACAGATGAAGAATAGCACTTCCCTATAAGACAAACATTTTATCAGTTCTCACTCAAAGAGCAAATATATAGTCAAACCGCGAGACCGCCGACAGCCAGTCCTTCGAAAAGAGTCAGAATTATTCTGCGCGCATTTTTATTGAGGAACGGCAACACTATTAGCCCTCCCATTGAGACAACTATAGAAAGAGTAACGAAAAGGACCCCAAATCCCCAAACCCTCTCTATGGATGGCTCTATCAATTTGAGTGTTTGGTCGTCTTCTTCCTGTTGTGAGCGATGAGCATCACCGTAGCAAATGGGACGGGTCTGTTGGAACAGAATAAGTGGACAGAGTCTGGCGATTATTTGATGAAAAGCAATGGACGACTTGGGCACCAAATCTAACATTTCACTGGAGGACAGGCACTCAGAGGTGACGGCTTCACACAGTTCTTTGGTGTTGTGCTTCTTTTTGGCGAACTGTTCACATCCGAGATCTCTGTCTTCCATCGGAGACTTTCTACGCGATCCTCTCCTTAGTTGAATGTCATGGAAATAGTCAATCAATCGACTGATGCGCGACTCATTCATTTTGACCCTATGGGTCGGGTCCAGTATTATATGTCCCCTAAGAAGAACAAATCGCGCCAATCGCTCGATGTCTTTCATATCATTGAGAATGGGATCAACTGTAGGACCTGTTTGTTCTTTGGTCAGAGTTGTGTTTATTAGAAATTCTTCGTGAATTTCTTCTTCATTATAGTCGAGGCAATTGATATTTGAAATAAACAAAAACTGTAACCAAACTAATGTTAAACTAAATAATTGACTCATTGTTTGAGACGCAAAGAATCTGTGAATCGGTTTTAAAATGAGTTTTGATTGAATGAAATCTGTGTCGCGGCAAACACTCAGCTCTTAAGAGAGTTCCTCTGATAAGAAAACAAATTTACTCCAAAATCTATATCCAATAAATCTTTATTTGTTTTGAGAAACAATTTGTGTTCACTTGTATTGCAATGAAATCATTGTATTAGAGATAAGGCTATAATACACTTGAAATTAAAGCCAATATTTTGTTTATTTGTGTTAATCATTACTATTAAAGAGAAATAAAGATTAGTCTGGAGTCGAATTCGAAACCGTTTGGAAACAGCTTTTATTCACATTGAGTCACAATTTATACAATCTTTTGAACTTTTTTTTTTTGTTTTTTTCTTTCAAAAACACCAGAGAATTGTGAATAGTTTTGAATGCAATCAAAATGTTTATCAAAATATGCATTATTTGTATTTCTATTTACAGAAATCGGCCAAAACTTAACAACAAATGGATCACAGAATAGAAAAATCTATTATAGAAATTAAACGAATGATATCTCCATTTATAACAATTGTATAAACTATTGGAAACACTTATTTATATATATATTTATATACCGTTATATGGATTTATGACTTCCTCTATAAGTACTGATAAATTGATTAGAAAAATATGGTTTTAATAATTGGATTATTATTAAAATCTAATCAAATAAAGGAACGAATAATTTGTGAAATTCTATGCAAAGGCCTAAAAATTTGTACAAAATTTAGTAATTAATGATTAGTATTGAGTTTTGGCCACAAAATCAATCTTCTGTTTACTCGAAGTTAAGATTTTCGATCCCCGACTCGATTGAGTTATCACTAGTTTTGTGGTCGGCTTCAAGTGAGACACCGTTTTCAATAATGACATTGTCTTCGCTGTCATATCCACTGTCCTGTCGGGTGCGCTCGCATTCAGATTTGTTGGGAAGGTTTTCAGTCGAAATTATGAGAGACTTCCGGCAACTCTTCCGGTTTTTGGCTCTCTTTTGATTTTTCAACTTTCGGCCCAAAATACTAGAATTGGGCCGAAATACAGTTTGGGACACATTCTCACTGAACCGCACATTCTTTTTATGCTTTTTTTCATAAAAGAAGTCGTCATCACTGTCCACATCTTCGACTGAGTGCCAGAATAAGGACAACAGATCCAAATCGGGATCAACAGAATCGCAGTGAGACTCAGAAACAGTTCTTCGGTTCCAATTCTGAGAGTATTTTAGAATTCCTTTCTTCGCGTCCTTTAATCAGAAAATTAATTATTAAATCATAAAAAAATCTATTAATACCTCATTTGTTGACTCGGATATAGTTCTTCGCGAAGTTCGGCCTTTTGTTGATTTATTGGACATGTCTTTCGGTGGATCGCAATCTTTGGGATGAGTGGCAGTGCTCTGAATTTGAGGGCCCGGTTGTGATTTCGTCTCTGAAATATCAGTCTTATAATTAGGAGATCGTTGGCCATCATTTTGCGGCTCAGAAGAGGACAGAATCGCTTTCTTTTTGTTTATCTAAAACGCAAAGAATTTATTGGATTTATTGGAAAAAAGAATTGATTTTTACGTTTAAATGAATGACAATTTCGTTGGAAGCAATCGATTGGACACTAATTTGACTTTTGTTGAGATCGCAGACATTGGTATCGATTGTACTCTCTTTGAGTCCATTCAAATCAGTCATCAATTGGTTGATATTCTTCTCGTAAATGTTTGCCATAATTTCTGCAATTAGTGTTCAAATTGGATCAAATGAAAAATGCATTCATTTATTTTGAGACTATTTGTGAAAAAAGTGCAGAAAATGCAAAAACAAAAGATATTAGACTTGAAATGAGTTTAATTAATGCAATTAAATAATTAAACGAATAAAACCGATACTAATATTAGCGGCGATCACATGATGTGAGCCAACAATTGATTCAATTAATAAATAGTTAACTTTTGTCAACAAATTGAGGCCATTGAGAGCCCAAAAGATTACTCACGTGATTGCAATTTATGGTCAATTGTCTGATAAATTGAATCAAATCGAAAGATATTTGGATTTAATTATAATTGATTTTAAGAAATGTTGTGAACAATGAGTGTATTACACGTATAGTAGAAGTATATCGTAAACCGTTTGGCTCTTATGTAGTCAAACAGGTTAGGGCTGTCCCTCACTCTTCCTCTACATCAGTGTTACATCACTACAATCAATTGCCAATCGATTGCCAATAGTTAACAAAACTCTAAAATTAAATTTTCAACAATTTATTAAGTTTATGTCTCTTTTGCATATTGTCATATCTTTTATCTAGTTCATTTTTAGATTTGGCAAAATAAAATTCCTGTCTTATTCAGTCTAAATTTCTTGTTATTTGAGCTTATTCATTTATTTCTTGCATTTAATTGAAAGAGAATACCCAAAAAGAGTGACAATATATACCAATTTAATCCTGTAGTTCTCGTATGACAACTCGTTCTTGCAAAGTATTGTTTTGCAAGTTGTCAAGATAAAATTGAAAAGTTGAATGGAACAGAAATTATAAAAGAATGGCTAAACAGCCTCAATCATAGCATATTCATAGGACTACCCCTACACTACCCCTACATCTCTGTATGTTTTGCAGCAATTCTTTAGGAAAGACTTCCCCTAAAAGTAGTTCAATGTGTTAATGGTATCGACTATTGCTGTAAATAAAACTCTTTTCCTATTATTTAGGCTTATTTTGTGTACAATTCTTTAAATCACGTCTTTATAAATAAGTAAAAAAATTATGAAAAATAAATATTAATTATAAAATTGTTTCAAAACTTTACTCAAAATGTGAATAATTTTTGATTTGATTCTAAAATTCTTAAAAAAAATATTTGATTCGAGTAAATAATAGTAACGATGTTTATGAATAGCTTTTTAAATAACTCTCGAAATGGGTTTTAATTTTTGAATTTTGTGTAAATTTGAAGAATTATTGATATAAACAATGGGTTCAGACAATGAAACGCAAACTAATCGCCGATCAGGTCGTGGCAGAGGTCGTGGTAGGGGTCGACCGCCTGGAAGACCATCAAAAAAGACTAAAAGCCCTAAAAAGAGCCAAAAATCAGAAAAATCATTCAAAAAAGAAAAAGACATCGATTTTGATGATAAAGACGTTGAGAACAGTGTCGACAATTTGGTGAAAAGGGAACCGCTTCCAGGTTTCAGGTCTCCACTCGATTGTATGCTTAAACAATTCAATAATTATAATCAATGTATTGAAGAAATGATTTGTTTTTGCAGATGAAGAGAGTATTGACTCAGAGTTGACGTCTCTATCCTTTGTAACGACGGCTTCGAAAGCACTTCACGGAAACGAACCCTTGAACTGGAAATATAAGGTTAATCTTATCGGAGAGAAAGTGGTTAACCCTCGCATTCATTGCTGCGAAAAGTGTTTGCTTCCGATTCTTGTCTACGGAAGAATGGTTTGTCTATTCTCTTATACTTCTAATTAATGATAGTATTGTCGGCACCGGTAGATCGCCTGCAAACACGTCTTTTGCTTGAGTTGTGGCCAACAGAACGACAAACAGTGTCCCCGTTGTGGCGATAAAGTAATTAGAGTTGAGAAAAGTCCTTTGGGCACAGTCTTCATGTGTCAGACCGAGTCTTGTAAGCGGACATACCTGAGTCAGAGGGACCTTCAGGCTCATATCGAGCACAGGCACCTCCGTAGACAGGTCTCAGCCAATGCCCTCAACTCCTCTAATACTACAAATGTCATAACAACGAGCAGTACTTCTAAAGAAGTAACGCCATCGCACTCCGCAGTGGGTTCGCGAACAGCACAGTATAGCAGTTCATTCCAAAGTCCGATACCTGTTGTCAGCTCCCGATCTAATCTGATAACAGTTCCCATTCAGGATGAGGTCAGTTCTGCCATTAGTTCACTGAATTCAAGTGTCAATTCTCAGTCATCAGTGTTGGTGTCACCGCCACAACCAGTTTCAAGTTATGGTGTTCCTCAACAGAGCCCATACGGTCACCCAAACCCTCACATACAGTGGCCATCAATTCCAACAACTAATGCTTATGGCTATAGACCTCCCCCTTCGTGGCCTCCTATGTCTCCATACAATAATCCCTTTAATAGGCCGTACGGTTATCCCCAATAGAATCCTCAGAAAAGATACTTTTGGCCAATGATTCACAGATTGCTATCAAATATCAATTTCTTCGATTATCGCGGATTCGATACCAAAAAGGCTTTATTGAGATGTTTGTTAAAAACCTGGAATTCATTCATCAGATACGACACCAGAATACGAGTCCTTCTCATAGGAAATACCAATCGGTACTCAACTTATTATTTAACTTAATTTATATAATAATTTCAAATCATTTAATAAATAATTTTTATTTTCGAGAAAATCGTTACAAATATCTTACAATAAATGCGGTAAAAGTAAAATATATTAATAATACTATTAATTAATTAAATATTAAATCCAAACGAGTTTTCAAATTAAAACTAAATTAAAAGAAAATTTTGCGAACATTTTAAAAAAAGGCAGAGATTTATAGATATATAAAAGCAAAATAATCACAGATTTTGGTATTTTTAAAGCAATTATTTGTGGCGTTTATGGAATGGAAGCATTAGAAGAGGTCGGCCCTCTTTTTCAGACTCGTTTGTTTCCAAGCGGGTAACCCATAGAACTCTTCCCTCGATATTCCAAATGTTTCCTAAAAATTAAAATTATTTTATTTCTACGAAAAGTGAAAAAAGAAGAAATACTTTGAAGTCTTCGGCAGATAAATAAGATTCGAGACAAAGAGGATTCAATCCTTCGGGTCTTTTTGAGAGAGACTCCAAAGAGTGATGAGTCGAATCAGTGTTCCTTAATTGAGACAACACTTCCTGAATGGCAACTACTTCTCCTGATTGGCGGCCGTCCTATCATTTTAACAATTAATGTCAATTTTTCTAAAGTGGGATAGGATTACCTCAATATGGATGTGTGCGACATCTTCTCTATACTTCCATTCAGGAAAGAGGACACAGAAGGAGTCGGGTTCGAGTCCGGCGCATATGACGTGAGCATTGGGCGGTTCCTCACTGTTTTTGGCTAAAAATAATTGCAATTAACATATGATTTAATTATCTGAGAAATACCAAAGCAATAGGAGAGGGCAAATTCGAGCGCACACTTTCGCTCAGCATTCCATCGAATGTTAACGGAACCGACAGTTGTATTGGCTTCAGATTCTTCGGTAGGAGTCGCGGAAAATGCAAATTTTGATTCCCATAAATATATTTGATTTTGATTGTCAAACAAGAAAAAGGTTGGCTGTTGTGCGCCGTATATGTCCTCCTGAAGGAACGGATACGGATTAAAGTGATCACTACTTCTAAAAGAACACAATATTTCTTTTGGTTTGAATTCTCCCGAAGAAGAGCTTAAATGGAAGAGTCGTGGAGTAAAAGAATATGAATCGCAGGTATCGGACAAACTATAGTAAAGACTCTTATAATTCGTTTTCTCGTCAAATGAGAAGATTTTCCAAAAGTCATGGCTTTCCTTTCCTTCTTCCAACTCTTCAATTGAATAATTGACAGCAGACTTAAGTCCGATTTCAGATGACTTGTTATTAATGATGTTTTCGAGCGCTCTCTTCATTACTTTACGCGTCTCTTCCAAACATTTGGATCCGTTCCACACATATATTATTTGAGACGAAGGGTTTATAAAAACAAATGCGGTTCGACTCCGAAGACTTTGAACTTTAAACTCGACTTCAATGAGAGAGCCTTCGTTTGGCAGAACTCCTCTCACATAAAACATTTTCCAAATGGATTCAGATTTCTGTCCTCTCCTTCCCCTCAGAATAATTAGACCCCCTTTGAATAAATTGAGAAAACAGGGCTCTTCTCTTCGCTCAGACACTCGAACCTAAATGAAATTTAATTTTTTATTAAATGATCGGATGATTACCCAAATGACAGAACCCTTGCCTTAAAGCCTCAATAATGCGGCAAAAGTTAGAGAAAAGAAAGAAAAGACTTCGAGAGAGAGAAAGAGTTAAATATTATTCTTAAATAATTATCATTTGAAAAGTAAAGTGAATACCTGTTGAGCCTTCTCTTTGTCCAATTCGATGGTCATCAGAGCTGATGCGCCCTTTTCTGTGTTGGAAGTGTTGATTCCGTGCCAAAAGAAATAAGAGGTCCGGTCGCGTCCTATCATTGAATGACGGGATATGTTTCCTGTCTTTAATTGTCGTCCGACTCGAGAGAGTCTGTAATGCCAGCGAACAACATATGTGTCTCCAGAATAAAAGCAACACTTATTTTGATCTGAGAGCTCATGCTTTTCATATTCAGAGATTTGCCAACACTTGACATCTAATGTGGTGATCGATATATGCCGTCCTTCGAGATCGTCGTCCCAACGAACTCCACGACCTAAATGTGAGGCCTCTAATATCATATCGGGTTCGGGAGCTTTGGTTTCAATCAGTTGTTTTATATCAACTCCAGAATCAGAACAAATAGGTTTCGGACAATTTATTTCACTTGATTTGATGGCACCGGTAGTCGAGGGCCAGTTCACAAATTTGCTTTTAAATAACACAGACTCCATATTCTGGCTGATTTTCATAAACCATCCCCAGACCGGCCGCTTCTCCGCTTTTTTAGGGATATTCTCTCCAAAAGGGTTGATATCACACTCACTGTAATCATAACCTTTATTCCAGAGCTCTTTTGCTGAGTCGAGAGCGCACTTCCGTTTGATATTTGAGGCCCTATTTCCGACCCAAACATACATTTCTGAACCGAAATCAAAAACGAAAGTCTCATCGGATGTCAACATTTCGTATTTGGGAACTCGACCCCAATACTCATCGAATGGCACCAACTGTTCATTATTCACACGATATATCAAATTTGTACCAATGATTGCCTCTTCATAGACCTCATCCTCTTCTGAAGGCTTCGGAGGATTAATCGTTTCCTCTGAATTGGATTTCAATTCTTTCAAAAACAGCTGATTATTGTTTTTATCGATTTTTTCTGGTTTTTGATAATCGATTGAAATTAAATGATTTGAAGACCGAAAACATAAATCTTTCTTCTCTTGAATCTGATTCGCAATTTCCAGAGTTTTAGTCCTTTCAATAATATTAGAGAACTGTCCGATCCATACGAATACCTTATCTTTTGTGACGAGTATATAACTATCGCCGCTATTAATAGAAGCAAAGGTTGGCTCAACGAGTCTGGTCTGTGCTCTTCTTCTTCCTTTGATCTGTACTAACATAAGAGTTTGCATAGAATTTGGCATATCATAGCTCTTCCACACATCTCTGGTCCCAACTGAAGAGCTCCTCAATTTTCCAGCCACTGCCTTAATATCTTCACGACTGGCCAGTCCCGCCAGAGCTGATGCCGCAAAGTTCGAACCTTTGACCAAATCTTTGCCACTTTTAGCTTTTGTGTCTTCAGTTTTAGATTCAATGATATTATTTTCAGTATAGGACTCGACTGTAAAGTCTGTTCTGGCGGCCAGTCTTCGAATAGGATTAGAACCTGTTCTTCGGTTTTGAGTTTTGACTGACTTTTTTTGAATTAATCTAAAAATTTAAAACATTTGAAAACACATTCATTTAATAACAAAAGACTCACAGCTTTGTAGCTCCGACTTCAATGTCGTCGAAGACGTCATCTTTTAATCTCTCGCTATCTTCGGATTTATTCGTTTGTCTCACAAAAAATGAGTTAAACGACTCGTCATCTGATTTCGGAATTGAGACCACTTTTTTCGGAGTCAATTCTAAAGGCTTTTTATCCTCGATCTGAGATATTTCCAACTTTGGGACAACAATCGGTTCCTTTTTGATTGAGTTAAGCAATTGAGCGGTTCTTTCACTTCTGAAAGGGAGAGCTTTTGGAGTTTTTCGTTGAATATCTGGAGTTTTGTCGACAGGAATATCTGTTTCCAACATTTTTGCTTCAATTGTGAACTGTTTGACATCTTTTTCTCCGATTCTATTCTTCCATTTGAGACTCGAGTCCTCTAAAAGAGAAAGTCTGTCGGCAATACTCGTCGCTCTGCTTCTCTGATTACTAGTATTGTTAACTCTGAGCTGTACTTCCGTTTCCTCGCCTTTCGAGACCCGTTTTTTCCAATTTTCTTCGCCGTTACGTTTGAGTGCCGCCAATCGGTCAGAAATACTGTGACCGGCAGTCGATTCACTTTCCTTTGTTTCAGAATTTTCTATATCGATGTCAATGGGTTTTGTTGTACTCATAATTATACAACTCGAGGGTCTTTTTTGGTCCTTTTTATTCAATAAATACCTTAAAACATAAAATCCAGAAAAACTTCAATATATTTGGAAGACCTTCTGATTTAGAGAACATTATCCAAAAGTGAAGAGTGAAAGACCAGAGAAGTGATCATAAGTTTTGACAGAAATACGAAAATAAATTCTGGCGTTCATTCAAATCCATTGAATTATTTATAGACTACAAAAAGTGCGCAAAAGTTGGAAGAGTTTGCAAAATAAAGGCATAAAAGAGTAGTTTTTGGAAAAGAATTTAATCAATAATTAAGTTTTGGTTCTAAACTGTTATTTGAGAGAAGGGGTAAAAAATTACAAAATGTTTTTCAACAAAGAATTAAAACATTCTTATTATTTATGAGAATTTCAATTAACTTATAATTAAATTCATAATTGAATAGAAAATTGAGAGAAAATTCAATAAATTTATAAAATATTTCGATTATCGGCAGAAATAGTATAGAAAAGTGAAATAATTTGTTTTTCATACAAATAGTGTTAGAATTTTACATAAAATATCGAAAAGTTAGAGAAACGACTGATTATTTCAAACCAAAACATATTAAGAGTTTAATTAAAACCATTGCTTCGAAGGGATTACCTTTGATTGGCTTTATTTTCGTCATTTCTTTTCAGAGCACATGAATTAGGCGCCGGAATAGAGTTTCCGTTAGTATTGTTGTGATTATTATTTGATTCCATGTCGTCATTAGTTTGGCTCAAACTCGACATTATATCCAAGTCTTCGTCAGAGGACGAACTGCTGTCAGAAGTATTGATCTCTTCGTTTGATCCGATGCTCTCACTCTTCAGAATAGATTTGACTTTTGAGTCCTTACTCTCAATGGTTTGGTCGGACTTTTTAAGAGCACTTTTGACTGGTTTCGAATCATTTCTATCGTTCTTAAGACATGTCTTTAAAATACTCTTCACTTCAACCGATTTATTGGTTGCGATCTTTTCTTCAGAACCAGTCTTTAGTATACTTTTGGTTGAATTATTAGATGAGTGACTCGGACTAGACTTGGATGAGTTCACTCCATTTGTTCCGTTTTTGATGGTTAGGCTCTTCTCGATGTTCTCTTCAATACTCAAATTCTTTTTGAGTATAGGTTTCGGCAAATTGTTGTCGTCTTTCGATTGAATCCACTTCTCGTCAAAACTCTTATGCTTTAGAATCGAATGGATTTGTGATAAAGGCTTACAACTGGAAGAAGGCGTCGAAGAGATGTCAATCTCGTGAACATTTGTCGCCAATAGAAGCGAAGGATTTCTTTGATCCGTTTCTGAGCCCAAAGAGTGGCGCTTAAGAATTGTTTGTTTCGACAATAAGTCAAAGCTGTCCCTCTTCTTCAGAATCGAAGGTAATGTCTTAATTTCAGTTTCGTCTAAACTCTTCCGCTTAAGTATTGGTTTGACTTCAATCGGATCGATATTTATTCCATTGTTTACACTTTCAGACGATTCAACTGCGTTTTGGGAACAACTCTGAGACGACTTGTCTTTAGGCGCAGATTCAGGCGATTCTATGGTTTGGATGTCAGCAATGGTATTGTCATTTGAATGGGCACTAGTGGTGGCGCTATTGGTGGCGGATGTGTTCACACTATCTGTCGGTTCGCGTCTCTTATTGTCGCTGTTTTTATTGTTGTCAGAGATGTGGATGTCGTCACAGTTTGCAGTTATATCCTGTTTCGTAGCAAAAGACATGACATTCAGAGTTGTGGCAACACATCCATGTATGGCATGACTGACATCAATGGCATTAAACTAAAATTTCTACCAAAAAAGCTTTTATTTCCGACATTTCACTACTTCTGCAACAAATCTGTTTACAAATGAATCGCAAACAAAATCTATTTCACTCTCAGAGTAAACGTTACGCAAAACAACAATTTTGTCCCCTTTTCTCACAATTTCTAAAAGTTTACTAATATTTAGGTTCACTTCAAATGCATTCGTTATTTAATCCAATATTTAAAACAAAAGTATCTCTTTTGAGACATTTAGTCAATTAATTGAAGTCTCACTCTATGAGTCAATATGTGATCAAACACTGCATTAATTAAAGTGAAAATCATGAGAATCTGGGTCCTTATCCCTCCCTCACACAGAGACACACATTTGAGCCTTGAGTGAAGTCCAGTGTCTGTCTGTCTGTCTGTTTGTGTATTGTTTTGAACCAATCAATGGTTTGGGTATTTGAACGTCAGTTGAAAAACAGTTATTTCTCTGATTATTGGGTTAATAGAGGGATGGCTTTCACTGAATTGCTTTTACACCAACTGTTAGTCAATTTACGTTTTAATTAATCAAAACAAATATTGTTTTAACCTCTAAATAGTCTTTTATTTTATTTTTATTTATTTTGTTTTTTATAATATTTGTAAAAATAAAGTTTTGTTTGAGTCATAAGTTATATAATGAAAGAAAATAATGTTTGGAAAGACTGAAATCAATTCAAATCATATTCCCATCAAATCAGATGAAAACAGAAGAAAAAGTCTTTTAATCGTCAAATCAGAAGATTATGAGAAAAATAAATACAATTATTTAAAACTTAATCTAAAGCCAAACCACATAAGAAGTGATGCGATCACAGAATTGGAGATAATTTACGATAAACTTAATGAACAACTCCTCGACAGCGAACTCTTAGACAGAGCCGAGAGAAGAGATCTTCCATTCAGTCATCAATTGTTTTGGTCCAACGATCACAACAATAATGATATTTCTTATTATAATTTTGACCATAATTTCAGTGAAAATGATCTGAAAGTAAAACAAATGGTTTGGAATAACCCATTGAATGGTAGCTATGAATCATTCAATAAGAGACGATCGATGGCAACAATTGCTGCACTCGAAGCACTTCCCAACGACTTTAAAGATCAGGGATTGAGGACTCAATCGATGACACGGTCGCGAACTCCGCCCTATCGTCGGTCAGTAATTCCAGATATAGTTAGGGATGACTTCGCGATCAGAAAATACAACAAAAGTTTAAGTCATTCCCACTTATCTTCGACTCAAGAGATCTGTGGATTCAATTCAATAAAACGAATCAATGCTAACAAACACTACTCAATGAGTTATTTAATGACCAGTTCTTCGAGCGATGACTTATACTACGGGCCCACAAATGACAGCATTTATACCAACGATAATGATCTGAAATATCTCTCAAAAGCCAACATCAAAGTCGACGACTTATCAAATCGGAGGATAAGACAATCTTCGGCTAACAATGTGTTGCCACCGCACCCACCCTTTGGTATTCCTAATACTATTGTCTCTCACTCTTCTGTCAACGATTACATTAGGGCTGAATTGGATCCCAAAGACCCGAATAAAGTTCGTTTCCGCCATAAATCTTCAGTTCCTCACTTGATTCGGGATGACATGGCTTTCAGAACTTTTCGGAAAGAGAGCAAAGATCAGAGAAATCCCACCCATTCCTTGAAAACAACGACAAACTCTTCGCCAAACATATCAGAGACGCACAGAATATATTCTGAAGACTGAAATTTTTGTCATTCAATTGATCCAAACGGAAATCAGTCACTGAATGACAAACTTATAGAAAATCTCTTATTTTGTATAATCGGAGTATAAGTTAGAAAACTATTCAATATATTAATCATTTATTTTACAAATTTTGAACTTTTGTTGACTTTTATTATATACTTTTGTTGAAAATGTTTACAAATCTTAAATAAAATCTTTTGAAAAGTTATTTCTTTTTAAGAAGTTTATGGATAACCGACAGAGAAGTAAATATAAGCAAATTAATGGCCAAATGAGGGAAAGTTTAACCCATTAATCAGTGGATAATCACTGGATTTGGTGTCCAAAGGCTTTCAGAGCTGTTTATAAAACGAATAATTGTTTGGAATAATAGCTTAACTCAAATGCACTCAAATTCTAATCGAAGGTTACGTTGTTTTTGAACCAAATATTTGTTGCTTTGATTCGAGAAAAAGCGCAAAATGTGTACAAATTCTGACTATTTTTCCACTAATTCTTAAATTCAGACAAAATCTCATTTATTTCTATTTTAATTCTTTGCAGTTATTATCAAAACACAGATAACCTTAATATGAGTGAAAACACAGAAGAAAATGAACCGAAAAATCGGCGAATCTGTCGAATGGACGCAAAGACAGCAAAAAGTCTGAGTTCGGGTCAAGTGATCACAAGTCTGTCAACTGTTGTGAAGGAGTTGTTGGAGAACTCGATCGACGCCAAGGCTTCTGTCGTCACAATTAGACTCAAAGAGATGGGAAGAGATCTCATAGAAGTGGTCGACAATGGCTTCGGTATCTCTGAACAGGATTTTAGTGCTTTGGCTAAAAGGAACTGCACCTCAAAACTCGAGGACTTCCAAGACTTGTCTTCAATTAATTCATTTGGTTTTCGCGGCGAAGCACTCAATTCGTTGTGTAATTTGTCTGAAGTTTGTGTCCAAACCCGACATTTGAATGATTCGGTCGGAAGACGTTTAAAATTTGATTCGGACGCGAATATCATTTCAGTGGAACCGATGTCCCGAACTGTGGGCACAACTGTTTCCGTCCAAAGACTTTTCCATAGCCTTCCGGTCCGTAAAAAAGAGTTTCAGACAAACATTAAGCGAGAGTTCGATAAAATGGTTCGTTTGGTTTACGGGTATTGCGTCGGTTCTGTCGGTCTTCGCATAATTCTAACCAATCAGATGTCAAACAAACCAAATCAGACGCTCCTCTCGAGCCCCGGATTTTCGGTCAAAAATAATATTATCGAAGTCTTTGACTTAAAACAAAGCAATTGTTTGATTGAATTCAAACAAAACTCGGAAAACATTTCTGAACTCAATTCTGAGCCAAACCTTCAAATATCGGGATTTATATCCAAATGTGATTCGGGTTGTGGTCGGAGCGCAACCGACAGACAATTCTTTTATGTAAACCAAAGGCCGTGTGATATGAAAAACATCGCGAAATTCATTAATGATATTTACCGGACATTCAACAGAAATCAATATCCGTTTGTCTTAATTAATATCACAATCGATAAGAAATACGTAGACTTCAACCTCTCGCCCGACAAAAGACAACTTCTTATCGCAAATGAGGAGAAAATATTCTCTTTAATCAAAGAGATTCTCAACAAAATCTTTCTCAAAGAGAACAACTCTTCAATAGATTCGATGACCAAATATACCACAAAAGACGTCTTCTCATCGTTTAAAAGGAAAGAAACGGAAGACCAAGAAGTGATTTGTCTTAATAACACACCGCTTAAAGTGATGCGAAGTCGTTCCCCCTGTGATTCTCCCTTCAAAGACAACTCAAATGATGACTCGATTGGAATAACGCCTCCGAACTCTTCTGACACAGAGTTTGAGCTCTCAGTCAAAGATTCAAAAATGAATTCTTTCAAATCGGCTCTCAATCTAATCAATGAAAATGATATGAGAAGAGCCCAAACCGAAGACGATTCCAGCTCTGAGAGCACTTCAAATGATGGCAAAAATATGTCTTCGTTTAAACCAATTTCTGATGAGAATCCTGTCATTGTAGGAGACATTCCCTTCGATTCCTCCGATGATCGACACAACAACAAAATTAAGTCTTCGTTTAAACCGATTCCGGACGATATTCCTGTCATTGTAAGAGATATTCCCTTCGATGCCTCAGAAGATCGTATATTTCGTTTCAACCAAACGAAAGAGAAATCGGATCTGAAGTCTGTTGACCCGAATACTAGTGCCCAAAGTAGTGCCATAAATAGTCGGACGGAATGCACTATTGTTTACGATTCTCACGACGAAGAAGAAGATCCAAACATAAGTCAAAAGCGTAATACAGTTCTCGAACCAGAAATAAGTGGTGAAAACCAAACCAATATTCATATAAAAGATCCGAAAGACACAGAAAAACACGATTTAGTGGTTGACGTCGACTCCAATCAAATTAAGCAACTTTTTCTTCAGTCAATTGAGAGAAAAGAAGCAAAACTGGGAACAAATAAATACAAATTCAGCGCAAAAATAAGTGCCTCACAGAACGATAGGGCCGAACAGGAACTCAGTCATGAGCTCAATAGGAATAGTTTCGGTCAAATGGAAATCATCGGACAATTCAATAAGGGTTTCATTATAACCCGATTAGGGTGTGAGCTGTTCATTGTGGACCAGCACGCCTCCAACGAACGCTTCAATTTCGAGAAACTTATGAATAACACAGTAATTGAAACTCAAAAACTGGTCCGTCCTTTGCCTCTGGAGTTAAGCGCCGCCAATGAAAATGTTGTGATCGACCACTTGAATGACTTCAAAGGACTCGGCTTTGGTATAGTCTTCGATGAAAAGGCAGTGACCGGACATAAAATTCATTTGTCGAGTAT